>JAKUCG020000212.1:0-14444 GCA_022539655.2 Ceriodaphnia dubia | reverse complement strand
ACGAAAAAATATTTCCCATGTTATAAGGTACCCCTGTACAAAATATTATTTTTAGCATGTATACTGTGTATTTTCATCAAAATATGACCTCTTGCACGGAAAAAAATATTTCCCATGTTATAAGGTACCCCCTGTACAAAATATCTGCACGGAAAAAAATATTTCCCATGTTATAAGGTACCCCCTGTACAAAATATTATTTTTAGCATGTATACTGTGTATTTTCATCAAAATATTACCTCTTGCACGGAAAAAAATATTTCCCATGTTATAAGGTACCCCCTGTACAAAATATTATTTTTAGCATGTATACTGTGTATTTTCATCAAAATATGACCTCTTGCACGGAAAAAAATATTTCCCATGTTATAAGGTACCCCCTGTACAAAATATTATTTTTAGCATGTATACTGTGTATTTTCATCAAAATATGACCTCTTGCACGGAAAAAAATATTTCCCATGTTATAAGGTACCCCCTGTACAAAATATTATTTTTAGCATGTATACTGTGTATTTTCATCAAAATATGACCTCTTGCACGGAAAAAAATATTTCCCATGTTATAAGGTACCCCCTGTACAAAATATTATTTTTAGCATGTATACTGTGTATTTTCATCAAAATATGACCTCTTGCACGGAAAAAAATATTTCCCATGTTATAAGGTACCCCCTGTACAAAATATTATTTTTAGCATGTATACTGTGTATTTTCATCAAAATATGACCTCTTGCACGGAAAAAAATATTTCCCATGTTATAAGGTACCCCCTGTACAAAATATTATTTTTAGCATGTATACTGTGTATTTTCATCAAAATATGACCTCTTGCACGGAAAAAAATATTTCCCATGTTATAAGGTACCCCCTGTACAAAATATTATTTTTAGCATGTATACTGTGTATTTTCATCAAAATATGACCTCTTGCACGGAAAAAAATATTTCCCATGTTATAAGGTACCCCCTGTACAAATTATTATTTTTAGCATGTATACTGTGTATTTTCATCAATAGATTTCCTCTCTCACGGAATAAAATATTTCCCATGTTATAAGGTACCCCCTGTACAAAATATTATTTTTAGCATGTATACTGTGTATTTTCATCAAAATATGACCTCTTGCACGGAAAAAAATATTTCCCATGTTATAAGGTACCCCCTGTACAAAATATTATTTTTAGCATGTATACTGTGTATTTTCATCAAAATATGACCTCTTGCACGGAAAAAAATATTTCCCATGTTATAAGGTACCCCCTGTACAAAATATTATTTTTAGCATGTATACTGTGTATTTTCATCAAAATATGACCTCTTGCACGGAAAAAAATATTTCCCATGTTATAAGGTACCCCCTGTACAAAATATTATTTTTAGCATGTATACTGTGTATTTTCATCAAAATATGACCTCTTGCACGGAAAAAAATATTTCCCATGTTATAAGGTACCCCCTGTACAAAATATTATTTTTAGCATGTATACTGTGTATTTTCATCAAAATATTACATCTTGCACGGAAAAAAATATTTCCCATGTTATAAGGTACCCCCTGTACAAAATATTATTTTTAGCATGTATACTGTGTATTTTCATCAAAATATGACCTCTTGCACGGAAAAAAATATTTCCCATGTTATAAGGTACCCCCTGTACAAAATATTATTTTTAGCATGTATACTGTGTATTTTCATCAAAATATGACCTCTTGCACGGAAAAAAATATTTCCCATGTTATAAGGTACCCCCTGTACAAAATATTATTTTTAGCATGTATACTGTGTATTTTCATCAAAATATGACCTCTTGCACGGAAAAAAATATTTCCTATGTTATAAGGTACCCCCTGTACAAAATATTATTTTTAGCATGTATACTGTGTATTTTCATCAAAATATTACCTCTTGCACGGAAAAAATATTTCCCATGTTATAAGGTACCTGTACAAAATATTATTTTTAGCATGTATACTGTGTATTTTCATCGTAATATGACCTCTTGCACGGAAAAAAATATTTCCCATGTTATAAGGTACCCCTGTACAAAATATTATTTTTAGCGTGTATACAGTGTATTTTCATCAAAATATTACCTCTTGCACGGAAAAATATTTCCCATGTTATAAGGCACCCCCTGTACAAAATATTATTTTTAGCATGTATACTGTGTATTTTCATCAAAATATTACCTCTTGCACGGAAAAAAATATTTCCCATGTTATAAGGTACCCCCTGTACAAAATATTATTTTTAGCATGTATACTGTGTATTTTCATCAAAATATGACCTCTTGCACGGAAAAAAATATTTCCCATGTTATAAGGTACCCCCTGTACAAAATATTATTTTTAGCATGTATACTGTGTATTTTCATCAAAATATGACCTCTTGCACGGAAAAATATATTTCCCATGTTATAAGGTACCCCCTGTACAAAATATTATTTTTAGCATGTATACTGTGTATTTTCATCAAAATATGACCTCTTGCACGGAAAAAAATATTTCCCATGTTATAAAGCCCCTCGGGCGCCTTCGGGATTTGGGAAAAGTTTAAGATTGTTTTTGGTTTCTTATATTCGAAATGAATTAATTTGGTTTTTAAAATTTTTTCAATTTCGTAGAGTTACACAATTTGTTTTTTTGTACGTGTAGAGTTCCTATTTATTTAAATTGAATTCATACATGGTCTATTTTATATTAATTTTCAAGTCTTCTGTTCACTGAAGGTTATCTTATTAATTCTTTATTTGTAATGCTGACGTTTGTTCACCATTTTAAACGAATGTATTTCCCAAGTTTTTTTTATTGAGATCTGGTATTGTGTTTGTGGTTCATCCGTTCCGTGTCAGGTCATATGTCTCATCTTATTTCTAATACAATCATTTGAAATCGTCCTAAAAAACTGAACATGCATGCAAATGATCGTCATAGAAGAGGCCCAATCTGAAATTGATAGCTTACGAGAGTATGCTAAGCTGCGGAATCGAATTTTTTTTTCTTTGTAGGTGGGCTGTTTGTAATCGAAATCGGCAGGGGTTTTGTGTCGGACGAAACATTTTCCAGTTTTTATATAAACCTATAAATAATAACATAGGTGTTCATGTTTTCTTCTGAAAATTTGCCAAGAAAATACATTTTTTACCCCTTAGTCGTATAAAAGGTGTGACAGTTTTGTCACACTCGTTTTCAAAATTATTGTAATGATAGCATTCATCTAAAATTATTTTTTGATTTTCCCGCTTTGATTATAATATTCTTTGCTTTGTCGAAATGTGTATGTTAGCGCTATCATATTCTGCATGTATAGTATAAACTGTCTTTATGTCAATACCACATGTAATTAATTTAGCGATTTATTGTCGGCCTCATTGGCGGCTATCGCTGTATGCTTAAAATTACGGTAAAATTACGTTAAGGCTACCGGTTAGGTCATTTGGCAAATCGTCTCTTCAAATTCAGGGGTCTATTTGATATCCTTTCTGAAACAGTGTTATCGTGTCATGGATATTATTGGTCTATCGCATAATAATGTTTGAAACCGCTGGATTTTTAAATTAAATTTTTTTTCGTAACCTTAAGTTGTTTAAAACCTTTTGTTAGGCATAATCAACTCCCAAAAATATATTTAAAAACCTGCTCAACAAGGTTTTTATCGCTAAACTTTCAATTGGAATAATATTTGCATTGATATAATATTTGCATTTATGGATATTATGTTGGAAAAAACTGAATGATTTTTGGATGTTCTTTACAGTTGATAAAAATATCTACGATGGTTTTGACAAAAGATTCAAATTCACTTTATGAATATTCAATACCATTTGGTAAACAATTTATCTACGTCGTTTGTTGAAACTATAGAGCAAATAGAGAAAATATTTGTTAACCTTCAATTGTATGAAATGGCAAAAGTTAATTTTAAACTAGTAAAATTGTTATTTGAATCAATTTATTAGTATTGCAATTATGAAGTTAAAATTGAATGCCTTGATACTTAATATTCTTTTTTTTCTTATGTCAAGTACGACTGTTTGCCATACTTAGAAAAGGCTGCTAGTGATATAATTTGACATAGTCGGAATGATGAAATGCAGCTGCCAAGTTTTTTTTTGTTAACCTGTTAAAATTTGAAAAACATGTTGATTTATTTGGTTATGTTAGAGAATTCAGTTAACGTAAACAAATCAGCCTCATAAGTAAAGCTTGGTAGGAAGAATTTGTTCGCAGCAATGATTTGTTATCCAAACCTTTCTTCTAAAATCGACTTCCAATCAATAGCTCTAAGAATCTCTCTTATTAACCTGTGGAAATATGTAAAATAAGTTAATTTACTTAATATGTTTTGGCAATTCATTTTACGTAATCAAAACAAAGCTTCAAAGGAAATTTGGCAGTACCAATTTGTTCGCAGAAATGATTTGTTATCCAAACCTGTCTTCTAAACTTGACATTCTGTCAATGGCTCGATGAACATTTCTTAGAACTTTATGAATAGGGAAAGCACTAAAGTTGTGTATGGTCTAATTACCATATTGCAAGTTGAAACGAATTTCTCTATTTAGAAAATAACAGAAAAAATTATTTGTTTTGAGACAGGTAGTGCCATCTATTCTTACCATTTTGAACTAACAAGTTTTCAAAGCTGGCGGAACTTTAATTTTATAACGTTTACATGTCTTAAACACCACAAATTGTAACATTTTACGGACTCAAAAATTGTGAATCATTATTTTCTAGCTTTGCCATAGTTAATTTTAAGCAATGACGATATAAAACATGCAATATTTACCAACAAGTAGCGCCACCTAGTTTCAAAAATTTGGACTAAGTACATTTTCAAAATGGCGGTTCACCTAACTTTGATTGCTTTAAAATTGTATTAGAACTCACATAGTTAGGCATTTAATGTAGTACCATTGTGGGAATCAAAATTATCTAGCTTTCCCATGGTTAACTTTCATTCCACATATTTTGGGGAAGCTGGAAAAAATAGTTTCACACGCTCTCGATTGCTATTGGTGGAAACCGATCCCAATAAGGTTTTTTGGGGCCTCTGCAGGGGGCGGGGCCTATTGCAACTTCTGCTTGCCTTAAGAGCCCCTTAACCTTCGGTGATTTAGATTACTAAATCCCTCAGGGATAAGGTACCCCCTGTACAAAATATTATTTTTAGCATGTATACTGTGTATTTTCATCAAAATATTACCTCTTGAACGGAAAAAAATATTTCCCATGTTATAAGGTACCCCCTGTACAAAATATTATTTTTAGCATGTATACTGTGTATTTTCATCAAAATATTACCTCTTGCACGGAAAAAAATATTTCCCATGTTATAAGGTACCCCCTGTACAAAATATTATTTTTAGCATCTAAATATTACTCTTGCACGGAAAAAAATATTTCCCATGTTATAAGGTACCCCCTGTACAAAATATTATTTTTAGCATGTATACTGTGTATTTTCATCAAAATATTACCTCTTGCACGGAAAAAAATATTTCCCATGTTATAAGGTACCCCCTGTACAAAATATTATTTTTAGCATGTATACTGTGTATTTTCATCAAAATATTACCTCTTGCACGGAAAAAAATATTTCCCATGTTATAAGGTACCCCCTGTACAAAATATTATTTTTAGCATGTATACTGTGTATTTTCATCAAAATATTACCTCTTGCACGGAAAAAAATATTTCCCATGTTATAAGGTACCCCCTGTACAAAATATTATTTTTAGCATGTATACTGTGTATTTTCATCAAAATATTACCTCTTGCACGGAAAAAAATATTTCCCATGTTATAAGGTACCCCCTGTACAAAATATTATTTTTAGCATGTATACTGTGTATTTTCATCAAAATATTACCTCTTGCACGGAAAAAAATATTTCCCATGTTATAAGGTACCCCCTGTACAAAATATTATTTTTAGCATGTATACTGTGTATTTTCATCAAAATATTACCTCTTGCACGGAAAAAAATATTTCCCATGTTATAAGGTACCCCCTGTACAAAATATTATTTTTAGCATGTATACTGTGTATTTTCATCAAAATATTACCTCTTGCACGGAAAAAAATATTTCCCATGTTATAAGGTACCCCCTGTACAAAATATTATTTTTAGCATGTATACTGTGTATTTTCATCAAAATATTACCTCTTGCACGGAAAAAAATATTTCCCATGTTATAAGGTACCCCCTGTACAAAATATTATTTTTAGCATGTATACTGTGTATTTTCATCAAAATATTACCTCTTGCACGGAAAAAAATATTTCCCATGTTATAAGGTACCCCCTGTACAAAATATTATTTTTAGCATGTATACTGTGTATTTTCATCAAAATATTACCTCTTGCACGGAAAAAAATATTTCCCATGTTATAAGGTACCCCCTGTACAAAATATTATTTTTAGCATGTATACTGTGTATTTTCATCAAAATATTACCTCTTGCACGGAAAAAAATATTTCCCATGTTATAAGGTACCCCCTGTACAAAATATTATTTTTAGCATGTATACTGTGTATTTTCATCAAAATATTACCTCTTGCACGGAAAAAAATATTTCCCATGTTATAAGGTACCCCCTGTACAAAATATTATTTTTAGCATGTATACTGTGTATTTTCATCAAAATATTACCTCTTGCACGGAAAAAAATATTTCCCATGTTATAAGGTACCCCCTGTACAAAATATTATTTTTAGCATGTATACTGTGTATTTTCATCAAAATATTACCTCTTGCACGGAAAAAAATATTTCCCATGTTATAAGGTACCCCCTGTACAAAATATTATTTTTAGCATGTATACTGTGTATTTTCATCAAAATATTACCTCTTGCACGGAAAAAAATATTTCCCATGTTATAAGGTACCCCCTGTACAAAATATTATTTTTAGCATGTATACTGTGTATTTTCATCAAAATATTACCTCTTGCACGGAAAAAAATATTTCCCATGTTATAAGGTACCCCCTGTACAAAATATTATTTTTAGCATGTATACTGTGTATTTTCATCAAAATATTACCTCTTGCACGGAAAAAAATATTTCCCATGTTATAAGGTACCCCCTGTACAAAATATTATTTTTAGCATGTATACTGTGTATTTTCATCAAAATATTACCTCTTGCACGGAAAAAAATATTTCCCATGTTATAAGGTACCCCCTGTACAAAATATTATTTTTAGCATGTATACTGTGTATTTTCATCAAAATATTACCTCTTGCACGGAAAAAAATATTTCCCATGTTATAAGGTACCCCCTGTACAAAATATTATTTTTAGCATGTATACTGTGTATTTTCATCAAAATATTACCTCTTGCACGGATTGCACGGAAAAATATTTCCCATGTTATAAGGTACCCCCTGTACAAAATATTATTTTTAGCATGTATACTGTGTATTTTCATCAAAATATTACCTCTTGCACGGAAAAAAATATTTCCCATGTTATAAGGTACCCCCTGTACAAAATATTATTTTTAGCATGTATACTGTGTATTTTCATCAAAATATTACCTCTTGCACGGAAAAAAATATTTCCCATGTTATAAGGTACCCCCTGTACAAAATATTATTTTTAGCATGTATACTGTGTATTTTCATCAAAATATTACCTCTTGCACGGAAAAAAATATTTCCCATGTTATAAGGTACCCCCTGTACAAAATATTATTTTTAGCATGTATACTGTGTATTTTCATCAAAATATTACCTCTTGCACGGAAAAAAATATTTCCCATGTTATAAGGTACCCCCTGTACAAAATATTATTTTTAGCATGTATACTGTGTATTTTCATCAAAATATTACCTCTTGCACGGAAAAAAATATTTCCCATGTTATAAGGTACCCCCTGTACAAAATATTATTTTTAGCATGTATACTGTGTATTTTCATCAAAATATTACCTCTTGCACGGAAAAAAATATTTCCCATGTTATAAGGTACCCCCTGTACAAAATATTATTTTTAGCATGTATACTGTGTATTTTCATCAAAATATTACCTCTTGCACGGAAAAAAATATTTCCCATGTTATAAGGTACCCCCTGTACAAAATATTATTTTTAGCATGTATACTGTGTATTTTCATCAAAATATTACCTCTTGCACGGAAAAAAATATTTCCCATGTTATAAGGTACCCCCTGTACAAAATATTATTTTTAGCATGTATACTGTGTATTTTCATCAAAATATTACCTCTTGCACGGAAAAAAATATTTCCCATGTTATAAGGTACCCCCTGTACAAAATATTATTTTTAGCATGTATACTGTGTATTTTCATCAAAATATTACCTCTTGCACGGAAAAAAATATTTCCCATGTTATAAGGTACCCCCTGTACAAAATATTATTTTTAGCATGTATACTGTGTATTTTCATCAAAATATTACCTCTTGCACGGAAAAAAATATTTCCCATGTTATAAGGTACCCCCTGTACAAAATATTATTTTTAGCATGTATACTGTGTATTTTCATCAAAATATTACCTCTTGCACGGAAAAAAATATTTCCCATGTTATAAGGTACCCCCTGTACAAAATATTATTTTTAGCATGTATACTGTGTATTTTCATCAAAATATTACCTCTTGCACGGAAAAAAATATTTCCCATGTTATAAGGTACCCCCTGTACAAAATATTATTTTTAGCATGTATACTGTGTATTTTCATCAAAATATTACCTCTTGCACGGAAAAAAATATTTCCCATGTTATAAGGTACCCCCTGTACAAAATATTATTTTTAGCATGTATACTGTGTATTTTCATCAAAATATTACCTCTTGCACGGAAAAAAATATTTCCCATGTTATAAGGTACCCCCTGTACAAAATATTATTTTTAGCATGTATACTGTGTATTTTCATCAAAATATTACCTCTTGCACGGAAAAAAATATTTCCCATGTTATAAGGTACCCCCTGTACAAAATATTATTTTTAGCATGTATACTGTGTATTTTCATCAAAATATTACCTCTTGCACGGAAAAAAATATTTCCCATGTTATAAGGTACCCCCTGTACAAAATATTATTTTTAGCATGTATACTGTGTATTTTCATCAAAATATTACCTCTTGCACGGAAAAAAATATTTCCCATGTTATAAGGTACCCCCTGTACAAAATATTATTTTTAGCATGTATACTGTGTATTTTCATCAAAATATTACCTCTTGCACGGAAAAAAATATTTCCCATGTTATAAGGTACCCCCTGTACAAAATATTATTTTTAGCATGTATACTGTGTATTTTCATCAAAATATTACCTCTTGCACGGAAAAAAATATTTCCCATGTTATAAGGTACCCCCTGTACAAAATATTATTTTTAGCATGTATACTGTGTATTTTCATCAAAATATTACCTCTTGCACGGAAAAAAATATTTCCCATGTTATAAGGTACCCCCTGTACAAAATATTATTTTTAGCATGTATACTGTGTATTTTCATCAAAATATTACCTCTTGCACGGAAAAAAATATTTCCCATGTTATAAGGTACCCCCTGTACAAAATATTATTTTTAGCATGTATACTGTGTATTTTCATCAAAATATTACCTCTTGCACGGAAAAAATATTTCCCATGTTATAAGGTACCCCCTGTACAAAATATTATTTTTAGCATGTATACTGTGTATTTTCATCAAAATATTACCTCTTGCACGGAAAAAAATTATTATTACCTCTTGCACGGAAAAAAATATTTCCCATGTTATAAGGTACCCCCTGTACAAAATATTATTTTTAGCATGTATACTGTGTATTTTCATCAAAATATTACCTCTTGCACGGAAAAAAATATTTCCCATGTTATAAGGTACCCCCTGTACAAAATATTATTTTTAGCATGTATACTGTGTATTTTCATCAAAATATTACCTCTTGCACGGAAAAAAATATTTCCCATGTTATAAGGTACCCCCTGTACAAAATATTATTTTTAGCATGTATACTGTGTATTTTCATCAAAATATTACCTCTTGCACGGAAAAAAATATTTCCCATGTTATAAGGTACCCCCTGTACAAAATATTATTTTTAGCATGTATACTGTGTATTTTCATCAAAATATTACCTCTTGCACGGAAAAAAATATTTCCCATGTTATAAGGTACCCCCTGTACAAAATATTATTTTTAGCATGTATACTGTGTATTTTCATCAAAATATTACCTCTTGCACGGAAAAAAATATTTCCCATGTTATAAGGTACCCCCTGTACAAAATATTATTTTTAGCATGTATACTGTGTATTTTCATCAAAATATTACCTCTTGCACGGAAAAAAATATTTCCCATGTTATAAGGTACCCCCTGTACAAAATATTATTTTTAGCATGTATACTGTGTATTTTCATCAAAATATTACCTCTTGCACGGAAAAAAATATTTCCCATGTTATAAGGTACCCCCTGTACAAAATATTATTTTTAGCATGTATACTGTGTATTTTCATCAAAATATTACCTCTTGCACGGAAAAAAATATTTCCCATGTTATAAGGTACCCCCTGTACAAAATATTATTTTTAGCATGTATACTGTGTATTTTCATCAAAATATTACCTCTTGCACGGAAAAAAATATTTCCCATGTTATAAGGTACCCCCTGTACAAAATATTATTTTTAGCATGTATACTGTGTATTTTCATCAAAATATTACCTCTTGCACGGAAAAAAATATTTCCCATGTTATAAGGTACCCCCTGTACAAAATATTATTTTTAGCATGTATACTGTGTATTTTCATCAAAATATTACCTCTTGCACGGAAAAAAATATTTCCCATGTTATAAGGTACCCCCTGTACAAAATATTATTTTTAGCATGTATACTGTGTATTTTCATCAAAATATTACCTCTTGCACGGAAAAAAATATTTCCCATGTTATAAGGTACCCCCTGTACAAAATATTATTTTTAGCATGTATACTGTGTATTTTCATCAAAATATTACCTCTTGCACGGAAAAAAATATTTCCCATGTTATAAGGTACCCCCTGTACAAAATATTATTTTTAGCATGTATACTGTGTATTTTCATCAAAATATTACCTCTTGCACGGAAAAAAATATTTCCCATGTTATAAGGTACCCCCTGTACAAAATATTATTTTTAGCATGTATACTGTGTATTTTCATCAAAATATTACCTCTTGCACGGAAAAAAATATTTCCCATGTTATAAGGTACCCCCTGTACAAAATATTATTTTTAGCATGTATACTGTGTATTTTCATCAAAATATTACCTCTTGCACGGAAAAAAATATTTCCCATGTTATAAGGTACCCCCTGTACAAAATATTATTTTTAGCATGTATACTGTGTATTTTCATCAAAATATTACCTCTTGCACGGAAAAAAATATTTCCCATGTTATAAGGTACCCCCTGTACAAAATATTATTTTTAGCATGTATACTGTGTATTTTCATCAAAATATTACCTCTTGCACGGAAAAAAATATTTCCCATGTTATAAGGTACCCCCTGTACAAAATATTATTTTTAGCATGTATACTGTGTATTTTCATCAAAATATTACCTCTTGCACGGAAAAAAATATTTCCCATGTTATAAGGTACCCCCTGTACAAAATATTATTTTTAGCATGTATACTGTGTATTTTCATCAAAATATTACCTCTTGCACGGAAAAAAATATTTCCCATGTTATAAGGTACCCCCTGTACAAAATATTATTTTTAGCATGTATACTATGTATTTTCATCAAAATATTACCTCTTGCACGGAAAAAAATATTTCCCATGTTATAAGGTACCCCCTGTACAAAATATTATTTTTAGCATGTATACTGTGTATTTTCATCAAAATATTACCTCTTGCACGGAAAAAAAATATTTCCCATGTTATAAGGTACCCCCTGTACAAAATATTATTTTTAGCATGTATACTGTGTATTTTCATCAAAATATTACCTCTTGCACGGAAAAAAATATTTCCCATGTTATAAGGTACCCCCTGTACAAAATATTATTTTTAGCATGTATACTGTGTATTTTCATCAAAATATTACCTCTTGCACGGAAAAAAATATTTCCCATGTTATAAGGTACCCCCTGTACAAAATATTATTTTTAGCATGTATACTGTGTATTTTCATCAAAATATTACCTCTTGCACGGAAAAAAATATTTCCCATGTTATAAGGTACCCCCTGTACAAAATATTATTTTTAGCATGTATACTGTGTATTTTCATCAAAATATTACCTCTTGCACGGAAAAAAATATTTCCCATGTTATAAGGTACCCCCTGTACAAAATATTATTTTTAGCATGTATACTGTGTATTTTCATCAAAATATTACCTCTTGCACGGAAAAAAATATTTCCCATGTTATAAGGTACCCCCTGTACAAAATATTATTTTTAGCATGTATACTGTGTATTTTCATCAAAATATTACCTCTTGCACGGAAAAAAATATTTCCCATGTTATAAGGTACCCCCTGTACAAAATATTATTTTTAGCATGTATACTGTGTATTTTCATCAAAATATTACCTCTTGCACGGAAAAAAATATTTCCCATGTTATAAGGTACCCCCTGTACAAAATATTATTTTTAGCATGTATACTGTGTATTTTCATCAAAATATTACCTCTTGCACGGAAAAAAATATTTCCCATGTTATAAGGTACCCCCTGTACAAAATATTATTTTTAGCATGTATACTGTGTATTTTCATCAAAATATTACCTCTTGCACGGAAAAAAATATTTCCCATGTTATAAGGTACCCCCTGTACAAAATATTATTTTTAGCATGTATACTGTGTATTTTCATCAAAATATTACCTCTTGCACGGAAAAAAATATTTCCCATGTTATAAGGTACCCCCTGTACAAAATATTATTTTTAGCATGTATACTGTGTATTTTCATCAAAATATTACCTCTTGCACGGAAAAAAATATTTCCCATGTTATAAGGTACCCCCTGTACAAAATATTATTTTTAGCATGTATACTGTGTATTTTCATCAAAATATTACCTCTTGCACGGAAAAAAATATTTCCCATGTTATAAGGTACCCCCTGTACAAAATATTATTTTTAGCATGTATACTGTGTATTTTCATCAAAATATTACCTCTTGCACGGAAAAAAATATTTCCCATGTTATAAGGTACCCCCTGTACAAAATATTATTTTTAGCATGTATACTGTGTATTTTCATCAAAATATTACCTCTTGCACGGAAAAAAATATTTCCCATGTTATAAGGTACCCCCTGTACAAAATATTATTTTTAGCATGTATACTGTGTATTTTCATCAAAATATTACCTCTTGCACGGAAAAAAATATTTCCCATGTTATAAGGTACCCTCTGTACAAAATATTATTTTTAGCATGTATACTGTGTATTTCAAAATATTATTTTTAGCATGTATACTGTGTATTTTCATCAAAATATTACCTCTTGCACGGAAAAAAATATTTCCCATGTTATAAGGTACCCCCTGTACAAAATATTATTTTTAGCATGTATACTGTGTATTTTCATCAAAATATTACCTCTTGCACGGAAAAAAATATTTCCCATGTTATAAGGTACCCCCTGTACAAAATATTATTTTTAGCATGTATACTGTGTATTTTCATCAAAATATTACCTCTTGCACGGAAAAAAATATTTCCCATGTTATAAGGTACCCCCTGTACAAAATATTATTTTTAGCATGTATACTGTGTATTTTCATCAAAATATTACCTCTTGCACGGAAAAAAATATTTCCCATGTTATAAGGTACCCCCTGTACAAAATATTATTTTTAGCATGTATACTGTGTATTTTCATCAAAATATTACCTCTTGCACGGAAAAAAATATTTCCCATGTTATAAGGTACCCCCTGTACAAAATATTATTTTTAGCATGTATACTGTGTATTTTCATCAAAATATTACCTCTTGCACGGAAAAAAATATTTCCCATGTTATAAGGTACCCCCTGTACAAAATATTATTTTTAGCATGTATACTGTGTATTTTCATCAAAATATTACCTCTTGCACGGAAAAAAATATTTCCCATGTTATAAGGTACCCCCTGTACAAAATATTATTTTTAGCATGTATACTGTGTATTTTCATCAAAATATTACCTCTTGCACGGAAAAAAATATTTCCCATGTTATAAGGTACCCCCTGTACAAAATATTATTTTTAGCATGTATACTGTGTATTTTCATCAAAATATTACCTCTTGCACGGAAAAAAATATTTCCCATGTTATAAGGTACCCCCTGTACAAAATATTATTTTTAGCATGTATACTGTGTATTTTCATCAAAATATTACCTCTTGCACGGAAAAAAATATTTCCCATGTTATAAGGTACCCCCTGTACAAAATATTATTTTTAGCATG
>JAKUCG020000211.1:0-147812 GCA_022539655.2 Ceriodaphnia dubia | reverse complement strand
GGCTTTACATACGCAAGATATTTTAGGAGCACATACATGAGAACAAAGGCTTCAAATTGAGACCAAGTACGTCTTTCTATCTCCTCGCCCTCTTAGCAAATAGGCGTCAGAAGTTGAAGAACGGTGTCTATGAAGTTAAAGAACGGTGTCTATGAAACAAGTAACTTTGCAATCCTTGCGGAGCATACCACAGGCTTTACATACGCAAGATATTTTAGGAGCACATACATGAGAACAAAGGCTTCAAATTGAGACCAAGTACGTCTTTCTATCTCCTCGCCTTCTTAGCAAATAGGCGTCAGAAGTTGAAGAACGGTGTCTATGAAACAAGTAACTTTGCAATCCTTGCGGAGCATACCACAGGCTTTACATACGCAAGATATTTTAGGAGCACATACATGAGAACAAAGGCTTCAAATTGAGACCAAGTACGTCTTTCTATCTCCTCGCCTTCTTTGCAAATAGGCGTCAGAAGTTGAAGAACGGTGTCTATGAAGTTAAAGAACGGTGTCTATGAAACAAGTAACTTTGCAATCCTTGCGGAGCATACCACAGGCTTTACATACGCAAGATATTTTAGGAGCACATACATGAGAACAAAGGCTTCAAATTGAGACCAAGTACGTCTTTCTATCTCCTCGCCTTCTTAGCAAATAGGCGTCAGAAGTTGAAGAACGGTGTCTATGAAACAAGTAACTTTGCAATCCTTGCGGAGCATACCACAGGCTTTACATACGCAAGATATTTTAGGAGCACATACATGAGAACAAAGGCTTCAAATTGAGACCAAGTACGTCTTTCTATCTCCTCGCCTTCTTAGCAAATAGGCGTCAGAAGTTGAAGAACGGTGTCTATGAAACAAGTAACTTTGCAATCCTTGCGGAGCATACCACAGGCTTTACATACGCAAGATATTTTAGGAGCACATACATGAGAACAAAGGCTTCAAATTGAGACCAAGTACGTCTTTCTATCTCCTCGCCTTCTTAGCAAATAGGCGTCAGAAGTTGAAGAACGGTGTCTATGAAACAAGTAACTTTGCAATCCTTGCGGAGCATACCACAGGCTTTACATACGCAAGATATTTTAGGAGCACATACATGAGAACAAAGGCTTCAAATTGAGACCAAGTACGTCTTTCTATCTCCTCGCCTTCTTAGCAAATAGGCGTCAGAAGTTGAAGAACGGTGTCTATGAAACAAGTAACTTTGCAATCCTTGCGGAGCATACCACAGGCTTTACATACGCAAGATATTTTAGGAGCACATACATGAGAACAAAGGCTTCAAATTGAGACCAAGTACGTCTTTCTATCTCCTCGCCTTCTTAGCAAATAGGCGTCAGAAGTTGAAGAACGGTGTCTATGAAACAAGTAACTTTGCAATCCTTGCGGAGCATACCACAGGCTTTACATACGCAAGATATTTTAGGAGCACATACATGAGAACAAAGGCTTCAAATTGAGACCAAGTACGTCTTTCTATCTCCTCGCCTTCTTGCAAATAGGCGTCAGAAGTTGAAGAACGGTGTCTATGAAACAAGTAACTTTGCAATCCTTGCGGAGCATACCACAGGCTTTACATACGCAAGATATTTTAGGAGCACATACATGAGAACAAAGGCTTCAAATTGAGACCAAGTACGTCTTTCTATCTCCTCGCCTTCTTAGCAAATAGGCGTCAGAAGTTGAAGAACGGTGTCTATGAAACAAGTAACTTTGCAATCCTTGCGGAGCATACCACAGGCTTTACATACGCAAGATATTTTAGGAGCACATACATGAGAACAAAGGCTTCAAATTGAGACCAAGTACGTCTTTCTATCTCCTCGCCTTCTTAGCAAATAGGCGTCAGAAGTTGAAGAACGGTGTCTATGAAACAAGTAACTTTGCAATCCTTGCGGAGCATACCACAGGCTTTACATACGCAAGATATTTTAGGAGCACATACATGAGAACAAAGGCTTCAAATTGAGACCAAGTACGTCTTTCTATCTCCTCGCCTTCTTAGCAAATAGGCGTCAGAAGTTGAAGAACGGTGTCTATAAAACAAGTAACTTTGCAATCCTTGCGGAGCATACCACAGGCTTTACATACGCAAGATATTTTAGGAGCACATACATGAGAACAAAGGCTTCAAATTGAGACCAAGTACGTCTTTCTATCTCCTCGCCTTCATTGCAAATAGGCGTCAGAAGTTGAAGAACGGTGTCTATGAAACAAGTAACTTTGCAATCCTTGCGGAGCATACCACAGGCTTTACATACGCAAGATATTTTAGGAGCACATACATGAGAACAAAGGCTTCAAATTGAGACCAAGTACGTCTTTCTATCTCCTCGCCTTCTTTGCAAATAGGCGTCAGAAGTTGAAGAACGGTGTCTATGAAGTTAAAGAACGGTGTCTATGAAACAAGTAACTTTGCAATCCTTGCGGAGCATACCACAGGCTTTACATACGCAAGATATTTTAGGAGCACATACATGAGAACAAAGGCTTCAAATTGAGACCAAGTACGTCTTTCTATCTCCTCGCCTTCTTAGCAAATAGGCGTCAGAAGTTGAAGAACGGTGTCTATAAAACAAGTAACTTTGCAATCCTTGCGGAGCATACCACAGGCTTTACATACGCAAGATATTTTAGGAGCACATACATGAGAACAAAGGCTTCAAATTGAGACCAAGTACGTCTTTCTATCTCCTCGCCTTCATTGCAAATAGGCGTCAGAAGTTGAAGAACGGTGTCTATGAAACAAGTAACTTTGCAATCCTTGCGGAGCATACCACAGGCTTTACATACGCAAGATATTTTAGGAGCACATACATGAGAACAAAGGCTTCAAATTGAGACCAAGTACGTCTTTCTATCTCCTCGCCTTCTTTGCAAATAGGCGTCAGAAGTTGAAGAACGGTGTCTATGAAGTTAAAGAACGGTGTCTATGAAACAAGTAACTTTGCAATCCTTGCGGAGCATACCACAGGCTTTACATACGCAAGATATTTTAGGAGCACATACATGAGAACAAAGGCTTCAAATTGAGACCAAGTACGTCTTTCTATCTCCTCGCCTTCATTGCAAATAGGCGTCAGAAGTTGAAGAACGGTGTCTATGAAGTTAAAGAACGGTGTCTATGAAACAAGTAACTTTGCAATCCTTGCGGAGCATACCACAGGCTTTACATACGCAAGATATTTTAGGAGCACATACATGAGAACAAAGGCTTCAAATTGAGACCAAGTACGTCTTTCTATCTCCTCGCCATTAGCAAATAGGCGTCAGAAGTTGAAGAACGGTGTCTATAAAACAAGTAACTTTGCAATCCTTGCGGAGCATACCACAGGCTTTACATACGCAAGATATTTTAGGAGCACATACATGAGAACAAAGGCTTCAAATTGAGACCAAGTACGTCTTTCTATCTCCTCGCCTTCATTGCAAATAGGCGTCAGAAGTTGAAGAACGGTGTCTATGAAACAAGTAACTTTGCAATCCTTGCGGAGCATACCACAGGCTTTACATACGCAAGATATTTTAGGAGCACATACATGAGAACAAAGGCTTCAAATTGAGACCAAGTACGTCTTTCTATCTCCTCGCCTTCTTAGCAAATAGGCGTCAGAAGTTGAAGAACGGTGTCTATGAAACAAGTAACTTTGCAATCCTTGCGGAGCATACCACAGGCTTTACATACGCAAGATATTTTAGGAGCACATACATGAGAACAAAGGCTTCAAATTGAGACCAAGTACGTCTTTCTATCTCCTCGCGCTCTTAGCAAATAGGCGTCAGAAGTTGAAGAACGGTGTCTATGAAACAAGTAACTTTGCAATCCTTGCGGAGCATACCACAGGCTTTACATACGCAAGATATTTTAGGAGCACATACATGAGAACAAAGGCTTCAAATTGAGACCAAGTACGTCTTTCTATCTCCTCGCCTTCATTGCAAATAGGCGTCAGAAGTTGAAGAACGGTGTCTATGAAGTTAAAGAACGGTGTCTATGAAACAAGTAAATTTGCAATCCTTGCGGAGCATAACACATGCTTTACATACGCAAGATATTTTAGGAGCACATACATGAGAACAAAGGCTTCAAATTGAGACCAAGTACGTCTTTCTATCTCCTCGCCTTCTTAGCAAATAGGCGTCAGAAGTTGAAGAACGGTGTCTATGAAACAAGTAACTTTGCAATCCTTGCGGAGCATACCACAGGCTTTACATACGCAAGATATTTTAGGAGCACATACATGAGAACAAAGGCTTCAAATTGAGACCAAGTACGTCTTTCTATCTCCTCGCCTTCATTGCAAATAGCAGAAGTTACGGTGTCATGAAGTTGAAGAACGGTGTCTATGAAACAAGTAACTTTGCAATCCTTGCGGAGCATACCACAGGCTTTACATACGCAAGATATATTAGGAGCACAAACATGAGAACAAAGCCTTCAAATTGAGACCAAGTACGTCTTTCTATCTCCTCGCCCTCTTAGCAAATAGGCGTCAGAAGTTGAAGAACGGTGTCTATGAAACAAGTAACTTTGCAATCCTTGCGGAGCATACCACAGGCTTTACATACGCAAGATATTTTAGGAGCACATACATGAGAACAAAGGCTTCAAATTGAGACCAAGTACGTCTTTCTATCTCCTCGCCTTCATTGCAAATAGGCGTCAGAAGTTGAAGAACGGTGTCTATGAAACAAGTAACTTTGCAATCCTTGCGGAGCATACCACAGGCTTTACATACGCAAGATATTTTAGGAGCACATACATGAGAACAAAGGCTTCAAATTGAGACCAAGTACGTCTTTCTATCTCCTCGCCTTCTTAGCAAATAGGCGTCAGAAGTTGAAGAACGGTGTCTATGAAACAAGTAACTTTGCAATCCTTGCGGAGCATACCACAGGCTTTACATACGCAAGATATTTTAGGAGCACATACATGAGAACAAAGGCTTCAAATTGAGACCAAGTACGTCTTTCTATCTCCTCGTTTTCTTAGCAAATAGGCGTCAGAAGTTGAAGAACGGTGTCTATGAAACAAGTAACTTTGCAATCCTTGCGGAGCATACCACAGGCTTTACATACGCAAGATATTTTAGGAGCACATACATGAGAACAAAGGCTTCAAATTGAGACCAAGTACGTCTTTCTATCTCCTCGCCTTCATTGCAAATAGGCGTCAGAAGTTGAAGAACGGTGTCTATGAAGTTAAAGAACGGTGTCTATGAAACAAGTAACTTTGCAATCCTTGCGGAGCATACCACAGGCTTTACATACGCAAGATATTTTAGGAGCACATACATGAGAACAAAGGCTTCAAATTGAGACCAAGTACGTCTTTCTATCTCCTCGCCTTCTTAGCAAATAGGCGTCAGAAGTTGAAGAACGGTGTCTATGAAACAAGTAACTTTGCAATCCTTGCGGAGCATACCACAGGCTTTACATACGCAAGATATTTTAGGAGCACATACATGAGAACAAAGGCTTCAAATTGAGACCAAGTACGTCTTTCTATCTCCTCGCCTTCTTAGCAAATAGGCGTCAGAAGTTGAAGAACGGTGTCTATGAAACAAGTAACTTTGCAATCCTTGCGGAGCATACCACAGGCTTTACATACGCAAGATATTTTAGGAGCAGATACATGAGAACAAAGGCTTCAAATTGAGACCAAGTACGTCTTTCTATCTCCTCGCCTTCATTGCAAATAGGCGTCAGAAGTTGAAGAACGGTGTCTATGAAACAAGTAACTTTGCAATCCTTGCGGAGCATACCACAGGCTTTACATACGCAAGATATTTTAGGAGCACATACATGAGAACAAAGGCTTCAAATTGAGACCAAGTACGTCTTTCTATCTCCTCGCCTTCATTGCAAATAGGCGTCAGAAGTTGAAGAACGGTGTCTATGAAACAAGTAACTTTGCAATCCTTGCGGAGCATACCACATGCTTTACATACGCAAGATATTTTAGTTGCACTTTCATGATCACAAAGGCTTCAAATTGATACCAAGTACGTCTTTCTATCTCCTCGCCTTCATTGCAAATAGGCGTCAGAAGTTGAAGAACGGTGTCTATGAAGTTAAAGAACGGTGTCTATGAAACAAGTAACTTTGCAATCCTTGCGGAGCATACCACAGGCTTTACATACGCAAGATATTTTAGGAGCACATACATGAGAACAAAGGCTTCAAATTGAGACCAAGTACGTCTTTCTATCTCCTCGCCTTCATTGCAAATAGGCGTCAGAAGTTGAAGAACGGTGTCTATGAAGTTAAGAACGGTGTCTATGAAACAAGTAACTTTGCAATCCTTGCGGAGCATACCACAGGCTTTACATACGCAAGATATTTTAGGAGCACATACATGAGAACAAAGGCTTCAAATTGAGACCAAGTACGTCTTTCTATCTCCTCGCCTTCATTGCAAATAGGCGTCAGAAGTTGAAGAACGGTGTCTATGAAGTTGAAGAACGGTGTCTATGAAACAAGTAACTTTGCAATCCTTGCGGAGCATACCACAGGCTTTACATACGCAAGATATTTTAGGAGCATATACATGAGAACAAAGGCTTCAAATTGAGACCAAGTACGTCTTTCTATCTCCTCGCCTTCTTGCAAATAGGCGTCAGAAGTTGAAGAACGGTGTCTATGAAGTTAAAGAACGGTGTCTATGAAACAAGTAACTTTGCAATCCTTGCGGAGCATACCACAGGCTTTACATACGCAAGATATTTTAGGAGCACATACATGAGAACAAAGGCTTCAAATTGAGACCAAGTACGTCTTTCTATCTCCTCGCCTTCTTAGCAAATAGGCGTCAGAAGTTGAAGAACGGTGTCTATGAAACAAGTAACTTTGCAATCCTTGCGGAGCATACCACAGGCTTTACATACGCAAGATATTTTAGGAGCACATACATGAGAACAAAGGCTTCAAATTGAGACCAAGTACGTCTTTCTATCTCCTCGCCTTCTTGCAAATAGGCGTCAGAAGTTGAAGAACGGTGTCTATGAAGTTAAAGAACGGTGTCTATGAAACAAGTAACTTTGCAATCCTTGCGGAGCATACCACAGGCTTTACATACGCAAGATATTTTAGGAGCACATACATGAGAACAAAGGCTTCAAATTGAGACCAAGTACGTCTTTCTATCTCCTCGCCTTCTTAGCAAATAGGCGTCAGAAGTTGAAGAACGGTGTCTATGAAACAAGTAACTTTGCAATCCTTGCGGAGCATACCACAGGCTTTACATACGCAAGATATTTTAGGAGCACATACATGAGAACAAAGGCTTCAAATTGAGACCAAGTACGTCTTTCTATCTCCTCGCCTTCTTAGCAAATAGGCGTCAGAAGTTGAAGAACGGTGTCTATGAAACAAGTAACTTTGCAATCCTTGCGGAGCATACCACAGGCTTTACATACGCAAGATATTTTAGGAGCACATACATGAGAACAAAGGCTTCAAATTGAGACCAAGTACGTCTTTCTATCTCCTCGCCATCTTAGCAAATAGGCGTCAGAAGTTGAAGAGCGGTGTCTATGAAACAAGTAACTTTGCAATCCTTGCGGAGCATACCACAGGCTTTACATACGCAAGATATTTTAGGAGCACATACATGAGAACAAAGGCTTCAAATTGAGACCAAGTACGTCTTTCTATCTCCTCGCCTTCATTGCAAATAGGCGTCAGAAGTTGAAGAACGGTGTCTATGAAACAAGTAACTTTGCAATCCTTGCGGAGCATACCACAGGCTTTACATACGCAAGATATTTTAGGAGCACATACATGAGAACAAAGGCTTCAAATTGAGACCAAGTACGTCTTTCTATCTCCTCGCCTTCATTGCAAATAGGCGTCAGAAGTTGAAGAACGGTGTCTATGAAGTTAAAGAACGGTGTCTATGAAACAAGTAACTTTGCAATCCTTGCGGAGCATACCACAGGCTTTACATACGCAAGATATTTTAGGAGCACATACATGAGAACAAAGGCTTCAAATTGAGACCAAGTACGTCTTTCTATCTCCTCGCCATCATAGCAAATAGGCGTCAGAAGTTGAAGAACGGTGTCTATGAAACAAGTAACTTTGCAATCCTTGCGGAGCATACCACAGGCTTTACATACGCAAGATATTTTAGGAGCACATACATGAGAACAAAGGCTTCAAATTGAGACCAAGTACGTCTTTCTATCTCCTCGCCTTCATTGCAAATAGGCGTCAGAAGTTGAAGAACGGTGTCTATGAAACAAGTAACTTTGCAATCCTTGCGGAGCATACCACAGGCTTTACATACGCAAGATATTTTAGGAGCACATACATGAGAACAAAGGCTTCAAATTGAGACCAAGTACGTCTTTCTATCTCCTCGCCTTCTTTGCAAATAGGCGTCAGAAGTTGAAGAACGGTGTCTATGAAGTTAAAGAACGGTGTCTATGAAACAAGTAACTTTGCAATCCTTGCGGAGCATACCACAGGCTTTACATACGCAAGATATTTTAGGAGCACATACATGAGAACAAAGGCTTCAAATTGAGACCAAGTACGTCTTTCTATCTCCTCGCCTTCATTGCAAATAGGCGTCAGAAGTTGAAGAACGGTGTCTATGAAGTTAAAGAACGGTGTCTATGAAACAAGTAACTTTGCAATCCTTGCGGAGCATACCACAGGCTTTACATACGCAAGATATTTTAGGAGCACATACATGAGAACAAAGGCTTCAAATTGAGACCAAGTACGTCTTTCTATCTAGTCGCGTTCATTGAATATAGGAGTCAGTATTTGAAGAACGGTGTCTATGAAACAAGTAACTTTGCAATCCTTGCGGAGCATACCACAGGCTTTACATACGCAAGATATTTTAGGAGCACATACATGAGAACAAAGGCTTCAAATTGAGACCAAGTACGTCTTTCTATCTCCTCGCCTTCTTAGCAAATAGGCGTCAGAAGTTGAAGAACGGTGTCTATGAAACAAGTAACTTTGCAATCCTTGCGGAGCATACCACAGGCTTTACATACGCAAGATATTTTAGGAGCACATACATGAGAACAAAGGCTTCAAATTGAGACCAAGTACGTCTTTCTATCTCCTCGCCTTCTTAGCAAATAGGCGTCAGAAGTTGAAGAACGGTGTCTATGAAACAAGTAACTTTGCAATCCTTGCGGAGCATACCACAGGCTTTACATACGCAAGATATTTTAGGAGCACATACATGAGAACAAAGGCTTCAAATTGAGACCAAGTACGTCTTTCTATCTCCTCGCCTTCTTTGCAAATAGGCGTCAGAAGTTGAAGAACGGTGTCTATGAAGTTAAAGAACGGTGTCTATGAAACAAGTAACTTTGCAATCCTTGCGGAGCATACCACAGGCTTTACATACGCAAGATATTTTAGGAGCACATACATGAGAACAAAGGCTTCAAATTGAGACCAAGTACGTCTTTCTATCTCCTCGCCTTCATTGCAAATAGGCGTCAGAAGTTGAAGAACGGTGTCTATGAAGTTAAAGAACGGTGTCTATGAAACAAGTAACTTTGCAATCCTTGCGGAGCATACCACAGGCTTTACATACGCAAGATATTTTAGGAGCACATACATGAGAACAAAGGCTTCAAATTGAGACCAAGTACGTCTTTCTATCTCCTCGCCCTTAGGAAATAGGCGTCAGAAGTTGAAGAACGGTGTCTATGAAACAAGTAACTTTGCAATCCTTGCGGAGCATACCACAGGCTTTACATACGCAAGATATTTTAGGAGCACATACATGAGAACAAAGGCTTCAAATTGAGACCAAGTACGTCTTTCTATCTCCTCGCCTTCATTGCAAATAGGCGTCAGAAGTTGAAGAACGGTGTCTATGAAACAAGTAACTTTGCAATCCTTGCGGAGCATACCACAGGCTTTACATACGCAAGATATTTTAGGAGCACATACATGAGAACAAAGGCTTCAAATTGAGACCAAGTACGTCTTTCTATCTCCTCGCCTTCTTAGCAAATAGGCGTCAGAAGTTGAAGAACGGTGTCTATGAAACAAGTAACTTTGCAATCCTTGCGGAGCATACCACAGGCTTTACATACGCAAGATATTTTAGGAGCACATACATGAGAACAAAGGCTTCAAATTGAGACCAAGTACGTCTTTCTATCTCCTCGCCTTCTTTGCAAATAGGCGTCAGAAGTTGAAGAACGGTGTCTATGAAGTTAAAGAACGGTGTCTATGAAACAAGTAACTTTGCAATCCTTGCGGAGCATACCACAGGCTTTACATACGCAAGATATTTTAGGAGCACATACATGAGAACAAAGGCTTCAAATTGAGACCAAGTACGTCTTTCTATCTCCTCGCCTTCTTAGCAAATAGGCGTCAGAAGTTGAAGAACGGTGTCTATGAAACAAGTAACTTTGCAATCCTTGCGGAGCATACCACAGGCTTTACATACGCAAGATATTTTAGGAGCACATACATGAGAACAAAGGCTTCAAATTGAGACCAAGTACGTCTTTCTATCTCCTCGCCTTCATTGCAAATAGGCGTCAGAAGTTGAAGAACGGTGTCTATGAAACAAGTAACTTTGCAATCCTTGCGGAGCATACCACAGGCTTTACATACGCAAGATATTTTAGGAGCACATACATGAGAACAAAGGCTTCAAATTGAGACCAAGTACGTCTTTCTATCTCCTCGCCTTCTTTGCAAATAGGCGTCAGAAGTTGAAGAACGGTGTCTATGAAGTTAAAGAACGGTGTCTATGAAACAAGTAACTTTGCAATCCTTGCGGAGCATACCACAGGCTTTACATACGCAAGATATTTTAGGAGCACATACATGAGAACAAAGGCTTCAAATTGAGACCAAGTACGTCTTTCTATCTCCTCGCCTTCATTGCAAATAGGCGTCAGAAGTTGAAGAACGGTGTCTATGAAGTTAAAGAACGGTGTCTATGAAACAAGTAACTTTGCAATCCTTGCGGAGCATACCACAGGCTTTACATACGCAAGATATTTTAGGAGCACATACATGAGAACAAAGGCTTCAAATTGAGACCAAGTACGTCTTTCTATCTCCTCGCCTTCTTAGCAAATAGGCGTCAGAAGTTGAAGAACGGTGTCTATGAAACAAGTAACTTTGCAATCCTTGCGGAGCATACCACAGGCTTTACTTACGCAAGATATTTTAGGAGCACATACATGAGAACAAAGGCTTCAAATTGAGACCAAGTACGTCTTTCTATCTCCTCGCCTTCTTGCAAATAGGCGTCAGAAGTTGAAGAACGGTGTCTATGAAACAAGTAACTTTGCAATCCTTGCGGAGCATACCACAGGCTTTACATACGCAAGATATTTTAGGAGCACATACATGAGAACAAAGGCTTCAAATTGAGACCAAGTACGTCTTTCTATCTCCTCGCCTTCTTAGCAAATAGGCGTCAGAAGTTGAAGAACGGTGTCTATGAAACAAGTAACTTTGCAATCCTTGCGGAGCATACCACAGGCTTTACATACGCAAGATATTTTAGGAGCACATACATGAGAACAAAGGCTTCAAATTGAGACCAAGTACGTCTTTCTATCTCCTCGCCTTCTTGCAAATAGGCGTCAGAAGTTGAAGAACGGTGTCTATGAAGTTAAAGAACGGTGTCTATGAAACAAGTAACTTTGCAATCCTTGCGGAGCATACCACAGGCTTTACATACGCAAGATATTTTAGGAGCACATACATGAGAACAAAGGCTTCAAATTGAGACCAAGTACGTCTTTCTATCTCCTCGCCTTCATTGCAAATAGGCGTCAGAAGTTGAAGAACGGTGTCTATGAAGTTAAAGAACGGTGTCTATGAAACAAGTAACTTTGCAATCCTTGCGGAGCATACCACAGGCTTTACATACGCAAGATATTTTAGGAGCACATACATGAGAACAAAGGCTTCAAATTGAGACCAAGTACGTCTTTCTATCTCCTCGCCCTTAGGAAATAGGCGTCAGAAGTTGAAGAACGGTGTCTATGAAACAAGTAACTTTGCAATCCTTGCGGAGCATACCACAGGCTTTACATACGCAAGATATTTTAGGAGCACATACATGAGAACAAAGGCTTCAAATTGAGACCAAGTACGTCTTTCTATCTCCTCGCCTTCATTGCAAATAGGCGTCAGAAGTTGAAGAACGGTGTCTATGAAACAAGTAACTTTGCAATCCTTGCGGAGCATACCACAGGCTTTACATACGCAAGATATTTTAGGAGCACATACATGAGAACAAAGGCTTCAAATTGAGACCAAGTACGTCTTTCTATCTCCTCGCCCTTAGGAAATAGGCGTCAGAATTTGAAGAACGGTGTCTATGAAACAAGTAACTTTGCAATCCTTGCGGAGCATACCACAGGCTTTACATACGCAAGATATTTTAGGAGCACATACATGAGAACAAAGGCTTCAAATTGAGACCAAGTACGTCTTTCTATCTCCTCGCCTTCATTGCAAATAGGCGTCAGAAGTTGAAGAACGGTGTCTATGAAACAAGTAACTTTGCAATCCTTGCGGAGCATACCACAGGCTTTACATACGCAAGATATTTTAGGAGCACATACATGAGAACAAAGGCTTCAAATTGAGACCAAGTACGTCTTTCTATCTCCTCGCCTTCTTAGCAAATAGGCGTCAGAAGTTGAAGAACGGTGTCTATGAAACAAGTAACTTTGCAATCCTTGCGGAGCATACCACAGGCTTTACATACGCAAGATATTTTAGGAGCACATACATGAGAACAAAGGCTTCAAATTGAGACCAAGTACGTCTTTCTATCTCCTCGCCTTCTTTGCAAATAGGCGTCAGAAGTTGAAGAACGGTGTCTATGAAGTTAAAGAACGGTGTCTATGAAACAAGTAACTTTGCAATCCTTGCGGAGCATACCACAGGCTTTACATACGCAAGATATTTTAGGAGCACATACATGAGAACAAAGGCTTCAAATTGAGACCAAGTACGTCTTTCTATCTCCTCGCCTTCATTGCAAATAGGCGTCAGAAGTTGAAGAACGGTGTCTATGAAGTTAAAGAACGGTGTCTATGAAACAAGTAACTTTGCAATCCTTGCGGAGCATACCACAGGCTTTACATACGCAAGATATTTTAGGAGCACATACATGAGAACAAAGGCTTCAAATTGAGACCAAGTACGTCTTTCTATCTCCTCGCCCTTAGGAAATAGGCGTCAGAAGTTGAAGAACGGTGTCTATGAAACAAGTAACTTTGCAATCCTTGCGGAGCATACCACAGGCTTTACATACGCAAGATATTTTAGGAGCACATACATGAGAACAAAGGCTTCAAATTGAGACCAAGTACGTCTTTCTATCTCCTCGCCTTCATTGCAAATAGGCGTCAGAAGTTGAAGAACGGTGTCTATGAAGTTAAAGAACGGTGTCTATGAAACAAGTAACTTTGCAATCCTTGCGGAGCATACCACAGGCTTTACATACGCAAGATATTTTAGGAGCACATACATGAGAACAAAGGCTTCAAATTGAGACCAAGTACGTCTTTCTATCTCCTCGCCTTCTTAGCAAATAGGCGTCAGAAGTTGAAGAACGGTGTCTATGAAACAAGTAACTTTGCAATCCTTGCGGAGCATACCACAGGCTTTACATACGCAAGATATTTTAGGAGCACATACATGAGAACAAAGGCTTCAAATTGAGACCAAGTACGTCTTTCTATCTCCTCGCCTTCTTAGCAAATAGGCGTCAGAAGTTGAAGAACGGTGTCTATGAAACAAGTAACTTTGCAATCCTTGCGGAGCATACCACAGGCTTTACATACGCAAGATATTTTAGGAGCACATACATGAGAACAAAGGCTTCAAATTGAGACCAAGTACGTCTTTCTATCTCCTCGCCTTCTTAGCAAATAGGCGTCAGAAGTTGAAGAACGGTGTCTATGAAACAAGTAACTTTGCAATCCTTGCGGAGCATACCACAGGCTTTACATACGCAAGATATTTTAGGAGCACATACATGAGAACAAAGGCTTCAAATTGAGACCAAGTACGTCTTTCTATCTCCTCGCCTTCATTGCAAATAGGCGTCAGAAGTTGAAGAACGGTGTCTATGAAACAAGTAACTTTGCAATCCTTGCGGAGCATACCACAGGCTTTACATACGCAAGATATTTTAGGAGCACATACATGAGAACAAAGGCTTCAAATTGAGACCAAGTACGTCTTTCTATCTCCTCGCCTTCATTGCAAATAGGCGTCAGAAGTTGAAGAACGGTGTCTATGAAGTTAAAGAACGGTGTCTATGAAACAAGTAACTTTGCAATCCTTGCGGAGCATACCACAGGCTTTACATACGCAAGATATTTTAGGAGCACATACATGAGAACAAAGGCTTCAAATTGAGACCAAGTACGTCTTTCTATCTCCTCGCCTTCATTGCAAATAGGCGTCAGAAGTTTATATACGTTGTCTTTGAAGTTAAAGAACGGTGTCTATGAAACAAGTAACTTTGCAATCCTTGCGGAGCATACCACAGGCTTTACATACGCAAGATATTTTAGGAGCACATACATGAGAACAAAGGCTTCAAATTGAGACCAAGTACGTCTTTCTATCTCCTCGCCTTCTTGCAAATAGGCGTCAGAAGTTGAAGAACGGTGTCTATGAAGTTAAAGAACGGTGTCTATGAAACAAGTAACTTTGCAATCCTTGCGGAGCATACCACAGGCTTTACATACGCAAGATATTTTAGGAGCACATACATGAGAACAAAGGCTTCAAATTGAGACCAAGTACGTCTTTCTATCTCCTCGCCATCATAGCAAATAGGCGTCAGAAGTTGAAGAACGGTGTCTATGAAACAAGTAACTTTGCAATCCTTGCGGAGCATACCACAGGCTTTACATACGCAAGATATTTTAGGAGCACATACATGAGAACAAAGGCTTCAAATTGAGACCAAGTACGTCTTTCTATCTCCTCGCCTTCTTGCAAATAGGCGTCAGAAGTTGAAGAACGGTGTCTATGAAGTTAAAGAACGGTGTCTATGAAACAAGTAACTTTGCAATCCTTGCGGAGCATACCACAGGCTTTACATACGCAAGATATTTTAGGAGCACATACATGAGAACAAAGGCTTCAAATTGAGACCAAGTACGTCTTTCTATCTCCTCGCCTTCTTAGCAAATAGGCGTCAGAAGTTGAAGAACGGTGTCTATGAAACAAGTAACTTTGCAATCCTTGCGGAGCATACCACAGGCTTTACATACGCAAGATATTTTAGGAGCACATACATGAGAACAAAGGCTTCAAATTGAGACCAAGTACGTCTTTCTATCTCCTCGCCCTTAGCAAATAGGCGTCAGAAGTTGAAGAACGGTGTCTATGAAACAAGTAACTTTGCAATCCTTGCGGAGCATACCACAGGCTTTACATACGCAAGATATTTTAGGAGCACATACATGAGAACAAAGGCTTCAAATTGAGACCAAGTACGTCTTTCTATCTCCTCGCCTTCATTGCAAATAGGCGTCAGAAGTTGAAGAACGGTGTCTATGAAGTTAAAGAACGGTGTCTATGAAACAAGTAACTTTGCAATCCTTGCGGAGCATACCACAGGCTTTACATACGCAAGATATTTTAGGAGCACATACATGAGAACAAAGGCTTCAAATTGAGACCAAGTACGTCTTTCTATCTCCTCGCCTTCATTGCAAATAGGCGTCAGAAGTTGAAGAACGGTGTCTATGAAGTTAAAGAACGGTGTCTATGAAACAAGTAACTTTGCAATCCTTGCGGAGCATACCACAGGCTTTACATACGCAAGATATTTTAGGAGCACATACATGAGAACAAAGGCTTCAAATTGAGACCAAGTACGTCTTTCTATCTCCTCGCCCTTAGGAAATAGGCGGCAGAAGTTGAAGAACGGTGTCTATGAAACAAGTAACTTTGCAATCCTTGCGGAGCATACCACAGGCTTTACATACGCAAGATATTTTAGGAGCACATACATGAGAACAAAGGCTTCAAATTGAGACCAAGTACGTCTTTCTATCTCCTCGCCTTCATTGCAAATAGGCGTCAGAAGTTGAAGAACGGTGTCTATGAAACAAGTAACTTTGCAATCCTTGCGGAGCATACCACAGGCTTTACATACGCAAGATATTTTAGGAGCACATACATGAGAACAAAGGCTTCAAATTGAGACCAAGTACGTCTTTCTATCTCCTCGCCCTTAGGAAATAGGCGTCAGAAGTTGAAGAACGGTGTCTATGAAACAAGTAACTTTGCAATCCTTGCGGAGCATACCACAGGCTTTACATACGCAAGATATTTTAGGAGCACATACATGAGAACAAAGGCTTCAAATTGAGACCAAGTACGTCTTTCTATCTCCTCGCCTTCATTGCAAATAGGCGTCAGAAGTTGAAGAACGGTGTCTATGAAACAAGTAACTTTGCAATCCTTGCGGAGCATACCACAGGCTTTACATACGCAAGATATTTTAGGAGCACATACATGAGAACAAAGGCTTCAAATTGAGACCAAGTACGTCTTTCTATCTCCTCGCCTTCTTAGCAAATAGGCGTCAGAAGTTGAAGAACGGTGTCTATGAAACAAGTAACTTTGCAATCCTTGCGGAGCATACCACAGGCTTTACATACGCAAGATATTTTAGGAGCACATACATGAGAACAAAGGCTTCAAATTGAGACCAAGTACGTCTTTCTATCTCCTCGCCTTCTTTGCAAATAGGCGTCAGAAGTTGAAGAACGGTGTCTATGAAGTTAAAGAACGGTGTCTATGAAACAAGTAACTTTGCAATCCTTGCGGAGCATACCACAGGCTTTACATACGCAAGATATTTTAGGAGCACATACATGAGAACAAAGGCTTCAAATTGAGACCAAGTACGTCTTTCTATCTCCTCGCCTTCATTGCAAATAGGCGTCAGAAGTTGAAGAACGGTGTCTATGAAGTTAAAGAACGGTGTCTATGAAACAAGTAACTTTGCAATCCTTGCGGAGCATACCACAGGCTTTACATACGCAAGATATTTTAGGAGCACATACATGAGAACAAAGGCTTCAAATTGAGACCAAGTACGTCTTTCTATCTCCTCGCCTTCTTAGCAAATAGGCGTCAGAAGTTGAAGAACGGTGTCTATGAAACAAGTAACTTTGCAATCCTTGCGGAGCATACCACATGCTTTACATACGCAAGATATTTTAGGAGCACATACATGAGAACAAAGGCTTCAAATTGAGACCAAGTACGTCTTTCTATCTCCTCGCCCTCTTGCAAATAGGCGTCAGAAGTTGAAGAACGGTGTCTATGAAGTTAAAGAACGGTGTCTATGAAACAAGTAACTTTGCAATCCTTGCGGAGCATACCACAGGCTTTACATACGCAAGATATTTTAGGAGCACATACATGAGAACAAAGGCTTCAAATTGAGACCAAGTACGTCTTTCTATCTCCTCGCCTTCTTAGCAAATAGGCGTCAGAAGTTGAAGAACGGTGTCTATGAAACAAGTAACTTTGCAATCCTTGCGGAGCATACCACAGGCTTTACATACGCAAGATATTTTAGGAGCACATACATGAGAACAAAGGCTTCAAATTGAGACCAAGTACGTCTTTCTATCTCCTCGCCCTTAGGAAATAGGCGTCAGAAGTTGAAGAACGGTGTCTATGAAACAAGTAACTTTGCAATCCTTGCGGAGCATACCACAGGCTTTACATACGCAAGATATTTTAGGAGCACATACATGAGAACAAAGGCTTCAAATTGAGACCAAGTACGTCTTTCTATCTCCTCGCCTTCATTGCAAATAGGCGTCAGAAGTTGAAGAACGGTGTCTATGAAGTTAAAGAACGGTGTCTATGAAACAAGTAACTTTGCAATCCTTGCGGAGCATACCACAGGCTTTACATACGCAAGATATTTTAGGAGCACATACATGAGAACAAAGGCTTCAAATTGAGACCAAGTACGTCTTTCTATCTCCTCGCCTTCTTAGCAAATAGGCGTCAGAAGTTGAAGAACGGTGTCTATGAAACAAGTAACTTTGCAATCCTTGCGGAGCATACCACAGGCTTTACATACGCAAGATATTTTAGGAGCACATACATGAGAACAAAGGCTTCAAATTGAGACCAAGTACGTCTTTCTATCTCCTCGCCTTCTTAGCAAATAGGCGTCAGAAGTTGAAGAACGGTGTCTATGAAACAAGTAACTTTGCAATCCTTGCGGAGCATACCACAGGCTTTACATACGCAAGATATTTTAGGAGCACATACATGAGAACAAAGGCGTCAAATTGAGACCAAGTACGTCTTTCTATCTCCTCGCCCTCTTAGCAAATAGGCGTCAGAAGTTGAAGAACTGTGTCTATTAATCCAGTAACTTTGCAATCCTTGCGGAGCATACCACAGGCTTTACATACGCAAGATATTTTAGGAGCACATACATGAGAACAAAGGCTTCAAATTGAGACCAAGTACGTCTTTCTATCTCCTCGCCTTCATTGCAAATAGGCGTCAGAAGTTGAAGAACGGTGTCTATGAAACAAGTAACTTTGCAATCCTTGCGGAGCATACCACAGGCTTTACATACGCAAGATATTTTAGGAGCACATACATGAGAACAAAGGCTTCAAATTGAGACCAAGTACGTCTTTCTATCTCCTCGCCTTCATTGCAAATAGGCGTCAGAAGTTGAAGAACGGTGTCTATGAAGTTGAAGAACGGTGTCTATGAAACAAGTAACTTTGCAATCCTTGCGGAGCATACCACAGGCTTTACATACGCAAGATATTTTAGGAGCACATACATGAGAACAAAGGCTTCAAATTGAGACCAAGTACGTCTTTCTATCTCCTCGCCTTCATTGCAAATAGGCGTCAGAAGTTGAAGAACGGTGTCTATGAAGTTAAAGAACGGTGTCTATGAAACAAGTAACTTTGCAATCCTTGCGGAGCATACCACAGGCTTTACATACGCAAGATATTTTAGGAGCACATACATGAGAACAAAGGCTTCAAATTGAGACCAAGTACGTCTTTCTATCTCCTCGCCTACTTAGCAAATAGGCGTCAGAAGTTGAAGAACGGTGTCTATGAAGTTAAAGAACGGTGTCTATGAAACAAGTAACTTTGCAATCCTTGCGGAGCATACCACAGGCTTTACATACGCAAGATATTTTAGGAGCACATACATGAGAACAAAGGCTTCAAATTGAGACCAAGTACGTCTTTCTATCTCCTCGTTTTCTTAGCAAATAGGCGTCAGAAGTTCTTTGATTTTTAAGAACGGTGTCTATGAAACAAGTAACTTTGCAATCCTTGCGGAGCATACCACAGGCTTTACATACGCAAGATATTTTAGGAGCACATACATGAGAACAAAGGCTTCAAATTGAGACCAAGTACGTCTTTCTATCTCCTCGCCTTCTTAGCAAATAGGCGTCAGAAGTTGAAGAACGGTGTCTATGAAGTTAAAGAACGGTGTCTATGAAACAAGTAACTTTGCAATCCTTGCGGAGCATACCACAGGCTTTACATACGCAAGATATTTTAGGAGCACATACATGAGAACAAAGGCTTCAAATTGAGACCAAGTACGTCTTTCTATCTCCTCGCCTTCTTAGCAAATAGGCGTCAGAAGTTGAAGAACGGTGTCTATGAAACAAGTAACTTTGCAATCCTTGCTGAGCATACCACGGGCTTTACATACGCAAGATATTTTAGGAGCACATACATGAGAACAAAGGCTTCAAATTGAGACCAAGTACGTCTTTCTATCTCCTCGCCCTTAGCAAATAGGCGTCAGAAGTTGAAGAACGGTGTCTATGAAACAAGTAACTTTGCAATCCTTGCGGAGCATACCACAGGCTTTACATACGCAAGATATTTTAGGAGCACATACATGAGAACAAAGGCTTCAAATTGAGACCAAGTACGTCTTTCTATCTCCTCGCCTTCATTGCAAATAGGCGTCAGAAGTTGAAGAACGGTGTCTATGAAGTTAAAGAACGGTGTCTATGAAACAAGTAACTTTGCAATCCTTGCGGAGCATACCACAGGCTTTACATACGCAAGATATTTTAGGAGCACATACATGAGAACAAAGGCTTCAAATTGAGACCAAGTACGTCTTTCTATCTCCTCGCCTTCTTAGCAAATAGGCGTCAGAAGTTGAAGAACGGTGTCTATGAAACAAGTAACTTTGCAATCCTTGCGGAGCATACCACAGGCTTTACATACGCAAGATATTTTAGGAGCACATACATGAGAACAAAGGCTTCAAATTGAGACCAAGTACGTCTTTCTATCTCCTCGCCTTCTTAGCAAATAGGCGTCAGAAGTTGAAGAACGGTGTCTATGAAACAAGTAACTTTGCAATCCTTGCGGAGCATACCACAGGCTTTACATACGCAAGATATTTTAGGAGCACATACATGAGAACAAAGGCTTCAAATTGAGACCAAGTACGTCTTTCTATCTCCTCGCCTTCTTAGCAAATAGGCGTCAGAAGTTGAAGAACGGTGTCTATGAAACAAGTAACTTTGCAATCCTTGCGGAGCATACCACAGGCTTTACATACGCAAGATATTTTAGGAGCACATACATGAGAACAAAGGCTTCAAATTGAGACCAAGTACGTCTTTCTATCTCCTCGCCCTTAGGAAATAGGCGTCAGAATTTGAAGAACGGTGTCTATGAAACAAGTAACTTTGCAATCCTTGCGGAGCATACCACAGGCTTTACATACGCAAGATATTTTAGGAGCACATACATGAGAACAAAGGCTTCAAATTGAGACCAAGTACGTCTTTCTATCTCCTCGCCTTCATTGCAAATAGGCGTCAGAAGTTGAAGAACGGTGTCTATGAAGTTAAAGAACGGTGTCTATGAAACAAGTAACTTTGCAATCCTTGCGGAGCATACCACAGGCTTTACATACGCAAGATATTTTAGGAGCACATACATGAGAACAAAGGCTTCAAATTGAGACCAAGTACGTCTTTCTATCTCCTCGCCTTCTTAGCAAATAGGCGTCAGAAGTTGAAGAACGGTGTCTATGAAACAAGTAACTTTGCAATCCTTGCGGAGCATACCACAGGCTTTACATACGCAAGATATTTTAGGAGCACATACATGAGAACAAAGGCTTCAAATTGAGACCAAGTACGTCTTTCTATCTCCTCGCCTTCTTAGCAAATAGGCGTCAGAAGTTGAAGAACGGTGTCTATGAAACAAGTAACTTTGCAATCCTTGCGGAGCATACCACAGGCTTTACATACGCAAGATATTTTAGGAGCACATACATGAGAACAAAGGCTTCAAATTGAGACCAAGTACGTCTTTCTATCTCCTCGCCTTCTTAGCAAATAGGCGTCAGAAGTTGAAGAACGGTGTCTATGAAACAAGTAACTTTGCAATCCTTGCGGAGCATACCACAGGCTTTACATACGCAAGATATTTTAGGAGCACATACATGAGAACAAAGGCTTCAAATTGAGACCAAGTACGTCTTTCTATCTCCTCGCCTTCATTGCAAATAGGCGTCAGAAGTTGAAGAACGGTGTCTATGAAACAAGTAACTTTGCAATCCTTGCGGAGCATACCACAGGCTTTACATACGCAAGATATTTTAGGAGCACATACATGAGAACAAAGGCTTCAAATTGAGACCAAGTACGTCTTTCTATCTCCTCGCCTTCATTGCAAATAGGCGTCAGAAGTTGAAGAACGGTGTCTATGAAGTTATAGAACGGTGTCTATGAAACAAGTAACTTTGCAATCCTTGCGGAGCATACCACAGGCTTTACATACGCAAGATATTTTAGGAGCACATACATGAGAACAAAGGCTTCAAATTGAGACCAAGTACGTCTTTCTATCTCCTCGCCTTCATTGCAAATAGGCGTCAGAAGTTGAAGAACGGTGTCTATGAAGTTGAAGAACGGTGTCTATGAAACAAGTAACTTTGCAATCCTTGCGGAGCATACCACAGGCTTTACATACGCAAGATATTTTAGGAGCACATACATGAGAACAAAGGCTTCAAATTGAGACCAAGTACGTCTTTCTATCTCCTCGCCTTCTTAGCAAATAGGCGTCAGAAGTTGAAGAACGGTGTCTATGAAGTTAAAGAACGGTGTCTATGAAACAAGTAACTTTGCAATCCTTGCGGAGCATACCACAGGCTTTACATACGCAAGATATTTTAGGAGCACATACATGAGAACAAAGGCTTCAAATTGAGACCAAGTACGTCTTTCTATCTCCTCGCCTTCTTAGCAAATAGGCGTCAGAAGTTGAAGAACGGTGTCTATGAAACAAGTAACTTTGCAATCCTTGCGGAGCATACCACAGGCTTTACATACGCAAGATATTTTAGGAGCACATACATGAGAACAAAGGCTTCAAATTGAGACCAAGTACGTCTTTCTATCTCCTCGCCTTCTTAGCAAATAGGCGTCAGAAGTTGAAGAACGGTGTCTATGAAGTTAAAGAACGGTGTCTATGAAACAAGTAACTTTGCAATCCTTGCGGAGCATACCACAGGCTTTACATACGCAAGATATTTTAGGAGCACATACATGAGAACAAAGGCTTCAAATTGAGACCAAGTACGTCTTTCTATCTCCTCGCCTTCTTAGCAAATAGGCGTCAGAAGTTGAAGAACGGTGTCTATGAAACAAGTAACTTTGCAATCCTTGCGGAGCATACCACAGGCTTTACATACGCAAGATATTTTAGGAGCACATACATGAGAACAAAGGCTTCAAATTGAGACCAAGTACGTCTTTCTATCTCCTCGCCTTCTTAGCAAATAGGCGTCAGAAGTTGAAGAACGGTGTCTATGAAACAAGTAACTTTGCAATCCTTGCGGAGCATACCACAGGCTTTACATACGCAAGATATTTTAGGAGCACATACATGAGAACAAAGGCTTCAAATTGAGACCAAGTACGTCTTTCTATCTCCTCGCCTTCATTGCAAATAGGCGTCAGAAGTTGAAGAACGGTGTCTATGAAACAAGTAACTTTGCAATCCTTGCGGAGCATACCACAGGCTTTACATACGCAAGATATTTTAGGAGCACATACATGAGAACAAAGGCTTCAAATTGAGACCAAGTACGTCTTTCTATCTCCTCGCCTTCATTGCAAATAGGCGTCAGAAGTTGAAGAACGGTGTCTATGAAGTTAAAGAACGGTGTCTATGAAACAAGTAACTTTGCAATCCTTGCGGAGCATACCACAGGCTTTACATACGCAAGATATTTTAGGAGCACATACATGAGAACAAAGGCTTCAAATTGAGACCAAGTACGTCTTTCTATCTCCTCGCCTTCTTAGCAAATAGGCGTCAGAAGTTGAAGAACGGTGTCTATGAAACAAGTAACTTTGCAATCCTTGCGGAGCATACCACAGGCTTTACATACGCAAGATATTTTAGGAGCACATACATGAGAACAAAGGCTTCAAATTGAGACCAAGTACGTCTTTCTATCTCCTCGCCTTCATTGCAAATAGGCGTCAGAAGTTGAAGAACGGTGTCTATGAAACAAGTAACTTTGCAATCCTTGCGGAGCATACCACAGGCTTTACATACGCAAGATATTTTAGGAGCACATACATGAGAACAAAGGCTTCAAATTGAGACCAAGTACGTCTTTCTATCTCCTCGCCTTCTTTGCAAATAGGCGTCAGAAGTTGAAGAACGGTGTCTATGAAGTTAAAGAACGGTGTCTATGAAACAAGTAACTTTGCAATCCTTGCGGAGCATACCACAGGCTTTACATACGCAAGATATTTTAGGAGCACATACATGAGAACAAAGGCTTCAAATTGAGACCAAGTACGTCTTTCTATCTCCTCGCCTTCTTAGCAAATAGGCGTCAGAAGTTGAAGAACGGTGTCTATGAAACAAGTAACTTTGCAATCCTTGCGGAGCATACCACAGGCTTTACATACGCAAGATATTTTAGGAGCACATACATGAGAACAAAGGCTTCAAATTGAGACCAAGTACGTCTTTCTATCTCCTCGCCTTCATTGCAAATAGGCGTCAGAAGTTGAAGAACGGTGTCTATGAAACAAGTAACTTTGCAATCCTTGCGGAGCATACCACAGGCTTTACATACGCAAGATATTTTAGGAGCACATACATGAGAACAAAGGCTTCAAATTGAGACCAAGTACGTCTTTCTATCTCCTCGCCTTCTTAGCAAATAGGCGTCAGAAGTTGAAGAACGGTGTCTATGAAACAAGTAACTTTGCAATCCTTGCGGAGCATACCACAGGCTTTACATACGCAAGATATTTTAGGAGCACATACATGAGAACAAAGGCTTCAAATTGAGACCAAGTACGTCTTTCTATCTCCTCGCCTTCTTAGCAAATAGGCGTCAGAAGTTGAAGAACGGTGTCTATGAAACAAGTAACTTTGCAATCCTTGCGGAGCATACCACAGGCTTTACATACGCAAGATATTTTAGGAGCACATACATGAGAACAAAGGCTTCAAATTGAGACCAAGTACGTCTTTCTATCTCCTCGCCTTCTTAGCAAATAGGCGTCAGAAGTTGAAGAACGGTGTCTATGAAACAAGTAACTTTGCAATCCTTGCGGAGCATACCACAGGCTTTACATACGCAAGATATTTTAGGAGCACATACATGAGAACAAAGGCTTCAAATTGAGACCAAGTACGTCTTTCTATCTCCTCGCCTTCATTGCAAATAGGCGTCAGAAGTTGAAGAACGGTGTCTATGAAACAAGTAACTTTGCAATCCTTGCGGAGCATACCACAGGCTTTACATACGCAAGATATTTTAGGAGCACATACATGAGAACAAAGGCTTCAAATTGAGACCAAGTACGTCTTTCTATCTCCTCGCCTTCATTGCAAATAGGCGTCAGAAGTTGAAGAACGGTGTCTATGAAGTTAAAGAACGGTGTCTATGAAACAAGTAACTTTGCAATCCTTGCGGAGCATACCACAGGCTTTACATACGCAAGATATTTTAGGAGCACATACATGAGAACAAAGGCTTCAAATTGAGACCAAGTACGTCTTTCTATCTCCTCGCCTTCTTAGCAAATAGGCGTCAGAAGTTGAAGAACGGTGTCTATGAAACAAGTAACTTTGCAATCCTTGCGGAGCATACCACAGGCTTTACATACGCAAGATATTTTAGGAGCACATACATGAGAACAAAGGCTTCAAATTGAGACCAAGTACGTCTTTCTATCTCCTCGCCTTCATTGCAAATAGGCGTCAGAAGTTGAAGAACGGTGTCTATGAAACAAGTAACTTTGCAATCCTTGCGGAGCATACCACAGGCTTTACATACGCAAGATATTTTAGGAGCACATACATGAGAACAAAGGCTTCAAATTGAGACCAAGTACGTCTTTCTATCTCCTCGCCTTCTTTGCAAATAGGCGTCAGAAGTTGAAGAACGGTGTCTATGAAGTTAAAGAACGGTGTCTATGAAACAAGTAACTTTGCAATCCTTGCGGAGCATACCACAGGCTTTACATACGCAAGATATTTTAGGAGCACATACATGAGAACAAAGGCTTCAAATTGAGACCAAGTACGTCTTTCTATCTCCTCGTTTTCTTAGCAAATAGGCGTCAGAAGTTGAAGAACGGTGTCTATGAAACAAGTAACTTTGCAATCCTTGCGGAGCATACCACAGGCTTTACATACGCAAGATATTTTAGGAGCACATACATGAGAACAAAGGCTTCAAATTGAGACCAAGTACGTCTTTCTATCTCCTCGCCTTCTTGCAAATAGGCGTCAGAAGTTGAAGAACGGTGTCTATGAAACAAGTAACTTTGCAATCCTTGCGGAGCATACCACAGGCTTTACATACGCAAGATATTTTAGGAGCACATACATGAGAACAAAGGCTTCAAATTGAGACCAAGTACGTCTTTCTATCTCCTCGCCTTAGCAAATAGGCGTCAGAAGTTGAAGAACGGTGTCTATGAAACAAGTAACTTTGCAATCCTTGCGGAGCATACCACAGGCTTTACATACGCAAGATATTTTAGGAGCACATACATGAGAACAAAGGCTTCAAATTGAGACCAAGTACGTCTTTCTATCTCCTCGCCTTCATTGCAAATAGGCGTCAGAAGTTGAAGAACGGTGTCTATGAAGTTAAAGAACGGTGTCTATGAAACAAGTAACTTTGCAATCCTTGCGGAGCATACCACAGGCTTTACATACGCAAGATATTTTAGGAGCACATACATGAGAACAAAGGCTTCAAATTGAGACCAAGTACGTCTTTCTATCTCCTCGCCTTCTTAGCAAATAGGCGTCAGAAGTTGAAGAACGGTGTCTATGAAACAAGTAACTTTGCAATCCTTGCGGAGCATACCACAGGCTTTACATACGCAAGATATTTTAGGAGCACATACATGAGAACAAAGGCTTCAAATTGAGACCAAGTACGTCTTTCTATCTCCTCGCCTTCTTAGCAAATAGGCGTCAGAAGTTGAAGAACGGTGTCTATGAAACAAGTAACTTTGCAATCCTTGCGGAGCATACCACAGGCTTTACATACGCAAGATATTTTAGGAGCACATACATGAGAACAAAGGCTTCAAATTGAGACCAAGTACGTCTTTCTATCTCCTCGCCTTCTTAGCAAATAGGCGTCAGAAGTTGAAGAACGGTGTCTATGAAACAAGTAACTTTGCAATCCTTGCGGAGCATACCACAGGCTTTACATACGCAAGATATTTTAGGAGCACATACATGAGAACAAAGGCTTCAAATTGAGACCAAGTACGTCAGAAGTTGAAGATCGGTGTCTAAGAAGTTGAAGAACGGTGTCTATGAAACAAGTAACTTTGCAATAGTAGCGGAGCATACCACAGGCTTTACATACGCAAGATATTTTAGGAGCACATACATGAGAACAAAGGCTTCAAATTGAGACCAAGTACGTCTTTCTATCTCCTCGCCCTCTTAGCAAATAGGCGTCAGAAGTTGAAGAACGGTGTCTATAAAACAAGTAACTTTGCAATCCTTGCGGAGCATACCACAGGCTTTACATACGCAAGATATTTTAGGAGCACATACAAGAGAACAAAGGCTTCAAATTGAGACCAAGTACGTCTTTCTATCTCCTCGCCCTCTTAGCAAATAGGCGTCAGAAGTTGAAGAACGGAGTCAATAAAGTCTATGAAACACAAGTAACTTTGCAATCCTTGCGGAGCATACCACAGGCTTTACATACGCAAGATATTTTAGGAGCACATACATGAGAACAAAGGCTTCAAATTGAGACCAAGTACGTCTTTCTATCTCCTCGCCTTCTTAGCAAATAGGCGTCAGAAGTTGAAGAACGGTGTCTATGAAACAAGTAACTTTGCAATCCTTGCGGAGCATACCACAGGCTTTACATACGCAAGATATTTTAGGAGCACATACATGAGAACAAAGGCTTCAAATTGAGACCAAGTACGTCTTTCTATCTCCTCGCCCTCATAGCAAATAGGCGTCAGAATTTGAAGAACGGTGTCTATAAAACAAGTAACTTTGCAATCCTTGCGGAGCATACCACAGGCTTTACATACGCAAGATATTTTAGGAGCACATACAAGAGAACAAAGGCTTCAAATTGAGACCAAGTACGTCTTTCTATCTCCTCGCCTTCATTGCAAATAGGCGTCAGAAGTTGAAGAACGGTGTCTATGAAGTTAAAGAACGGTGTCTATGAAACAAGTAACTTTGCAATCCTTTCGGAGCATACCACAGGCTTTACATACGCAAGATTAGATTTAGGTGCACATACATGAGAAAAAAGGCTTTAAATTGAGACCAAGTACGTCTTTCTATCTCCTCGCCTTCTTAGCAAATAGGCGTCAGAAGTTGAAGATCGGTGTCAATGAAACAAGTAACATTACAATCCTTGCGGAGCATACCACAGGCTTTACATACGCAAGATATTTTAGGAGCACATACAGGAGAACAAAGGCTTCAAATTGGGACCAAGTACGTTTTTCTATCTCCTCGCCTTCTTAGCAAATAGGCGTCAGAAGATGAAGAACGGTGTCTATGAAACAAGTAACTTTGCAATCCTTGCGGAGCATACCACAGGCTTTACATACGCAAGATATTTTAGGAGCACATACATGAGAACAAAGGCTTCAAATTGAGACCAAGTACGTCTTTCTATCTCCTCGCCCTCTTAGCAAATAGGCGTCAGAATTTGAAGAACGGTTTCTATAAAACAAGTAACTTTGCAATCCTTGCGGAGCATACCACAGGCTTTTACATACGTTGAAGAACTGTGTCTATAAAACAAGTAATTTTGCAATCCTTTCGGAGCATACCACAGGCTTTACATACGCAAGATATTTTAGGAGCACATACATGAGAACAAAGGCTTCAAATTGAGACCAAGTACGTCTTTCTATCTCCTCGCCCTTAGGAAATAGGCGTCAGAATTTGAAGAACGGTGTCTATAAAACAAGTAACTTTGCAATCCTTGCGGAGCATACCACAGGCTTTACATACGCAAGATATTTTAGGAGCACATACAAGAGAACAAAGGCTTCAAATTGAGACCAAGTACGTCTTTCTATCTCCTCGCCTTCATTGCAAATAGGCGTCAGAAGTTGAAGAACGGTGTCTATGAAGTTAAAGAACGGTGTCTATGAAACAAGTAACTTTGCAATCCTTTCGGAGCATACCACAGGCTTTACATACGCAAGATTAGATTTAGGTGCACATACATGAGAAAAAAGGCTTTAAATTGAGACCAAGTACGTCTTTCTATCTCCTCGCCTTCTTAGCAAATAGGCGTCAGAAGTTGAAGATCGGTGTCAATGAAACAAGTAACATTACAATCCTTGCGGAGCATACCACAGGCTTTACATACGCAAGATATTTTAGGAGCACATACAGGAGAACAAAGGCTTCAAATTGGGACCAAGTACGTTTTTCTATCTCCTCGCCTTCTTAGCAAATAGGCGTCAGAAGATGAAGAACGGTGTCTATGAAACAAGTAACTTTGCAATCCTTGCGGAGCATACCACAGGCTTTACATACGCAAGATATTTTAGGAGCACATACATGAGATTAAAGGCTTCAAATTGAGACCAAGTACGTCTTTCTTTCTCCTCGCCCTCTTAGCAAATAGGCGTCAGAAGTTGAAGAACTGTGTCTATAAAACAAGTAACTTTGCAATCCTTTCGGAGCATACCACAGGCTTTACATACGCAAGATATTTTAGGAGCACATACATGAGAACAAAGGCTTCAAATTGAGACCAAGTACGTTTTTCTATCTCCTCGCCTTCATTGCAAACAGGCGTCAGAAGTTGAAGAACAGTGTCTATGAAACAAGTAACTTTGCAATACTAGCGGAGCATACCACGGGCTTTACATACGCAAGATATTTTAGGAGCACATACATGAGAACAAAGGTTTCAAATTGAGACCAAGTACGTCTTTCTATCTCCTCGCCTTCATTGCAAATAGGCGTCAGAAGGTGAAGAACGGTGTCCATGAAGTTTAAGAACGGTGTCTATGAAACAAGTAACTTTGCAATACTAGCGGAGCATACCACGGGCTTTACATACGCAAGATATTTTAGGAGCACATACATGAGAACAAAGGTTTCAAATTGAGACCAAGTACGTCTTTCTATCTCCTCGCCTTCATTGCAAATAGGCGTCAGAAGGTGAAGAACGGTGTCTATGAAGTTTAAGAACGGTGTCTATGAAACAAGTAACTTTGCAATACTAGCGGAGCATACCACGGGCTTTACATACGCAAGATATTTTAGGAGCACATACATGAGAACAAAGGTTTCAAATTGAGACCAAGTACGTCTTTCTATCTCCTCGCCTTCATAGCAAATAGGCGTCAGAAGTTGAAGATCGGTGTCTATGACGTTTCAGAACGGTGTCTATGAAACAAGTAACTTTGCAATCCTTGCGGAGCATACCACAGGCTTTACATACGCAAGATATTTTAGGAGCACATACATGAGAACAAAGGCTTCAAATTGAGACCAAGTACGTCTTTCTATCTCCTCGCCCTCTTAGCAAATAGGCGTCAGAAGTTGAAGAACGGTGTCTATAAAACAAGTAACTTTGCAATCCTTGCGGAGCATACCACAGGCTTTACATACGCAAGATATTTTAGGAGCACATACAAGAGAACAAAGGCTTCAAATTGAGACCAAGTACGTCTTTCTATCTCCTCGCCCTCTTAGCAAATAGGCGTCAGAAGTTGAAGAACGGTGTCTATGAAGTTAAAGAACGGTGTCTATGAAACAAGTAACTTTGCAATCCTTGCGGAGCATACCACAGGCTTTACATACGCAAGATATTTTAGGAACACATACATGAGAACAAAGGCTTCAAATTGAGACCAAATACGTCTTTCTATCTCCTCGCCCTCTTAGCAAATAGGCGTCAGAAGTTGAAGATCGGTGTCTATAAAACAAGTAACTTTGCAATAGTAGCGGAGCATACCACAGGCTTTACATACGCAAGATATTTTAGGAGCACAGACATGAGAACAAAGGCTTTAAATTGAGACCAAGTACGTCTTTCTATCTCCTCGCCTTCTTAGCAAATAGGCGTCAGAAGTTGAAGAACGGTGTCTATAAAACAAGTAACTTTGCAATCCTTGCGGAGCATACCACAGGCTTTACATACGCAAGATATTTTAGGAGCACATACAAGAGAACAAAGGCTTCAAATTGAGACCAAGTACGTCTTTCTATCTCCTCGCCTTCATTGCAAATAGGCGTCAGAAGTTGAAGAACGGTGTCTATGAAACAAGTATTGTTTCAATCCTTGCGGAGCATACCACAGGCTTTACATACGCAAGATATTTTAGGAGCACATACATGAGAACAAAGGCTTCAAATTGAGACCAAGTACGTCTTTCTATCTCCTCGCCTTCATTGCAAATAGGCATCAGAAGTTGAAAAACGGTGTCTATGAAGTTAAAGAACGGTGTCTATGAAACAAGTAACTTTGCAATCCTTGCGGAGCATACCACAGGCTTTACATACGCAAGATATTTTAGGAGCACATACATGAGAACAAAGGCTTCAAATTGAGACCAAGTACGTCTTTCTATCTCCTCGCCCTCTTAGCAAATAGGCGTCAGAATTTGAAGAACGGTGTCTATAAAACAAGTAACTTTGCAATCCTTGCGGAGCATACCACAGGCTTTACATACGCAAGATATTTTAGGAGCACATACAAGAGAACAAAGGCTTCAAATTGAGACCAAGTACGTCTTTCTATCTCCTCGCCTTCATTGCAAATAGGCGTCAGAAGTTGAAGAACGGTGTCTATGAAACAAGTAACTTTGCAATAGTAGCGGAGCATACCACGGGCTTTACATACGCAAGATATTTTAGGAGCACATACATTAGAACAAAGGCTTCAAATTGAGACCAAGTACGTCTTTCTATCTCCTCGCCTTCTTTGCAAATAGGCGTCAGAAGTTGAAGAACGGTGTCTATGAAAAAGAACGGTGTCTATGAAACAAGTAACTTTGCAATCCTTGCGGAGCATACCACAGGCTTTACATACGCAAGATATTTTAGGAGCACATACATGAGAACAAAGGCTTCAAATTGAGACCAAGTACGTCTTTCTATCTCCTCGCCTTCATTGCAAATAGGCATCAGAAGTTGAAAAACGGTGTCTATGAAGTTAAAGAACGGTGTCTATGAAACAAGTAACTTTGCAATCCTTGCGGAGCATACCACAGGCTTTACATACGCAAGATATTTTAGGAGCACATACATGAGAACAAAGGCTTCAAATTGAGACCAAGTACGTCTTTCTATCTCCTCGCCCTCTTAGCAAATAGGCGTCAGAATTTGAAGAACGGTGTCTATAAAACAAGTAACTTTGCAATCCTTGCGGAGCATACCACAGGCTTTACATACGCAAGATATTTTAGGAGCACATACAAGAGAACAAAGGCTTCAAATTGAGACCAAGTACGTCTTTCTATCTCCTCGCCTTCATTGCAAATAGGCGTCAGAAGTTGAAGAACGGTGTCTATGAAACAAGTAACTTTGCAATAGTAGCGGAGCATACCACTGGCTTTACATACGCAAGATATTTTAGGAGCACATACATGAGAACAAAGGCTTCAAATTGAGACCAAGTACGTCTTTCTATCTCCTCGCCTTCATTGCAAATAGGCATCAGAAGTTGAAAAACGGTGTCTATGAAGTTAAAGAACGGTGTCTATGAAACAAGTAACTTTGCAATCCTTGCGGAGCATACCACAGGCTTTACATACGCAAGATATTTTAGGAGCACATACATGAGAACAAAGGCTTCAAATTGAGACCAAGTACGTCTTTCTATCTCCTCGCCCTCTTAGCAAATAGGCGTCAGAATTTGAAGAACGGTGTCTATAAAACAAGTAACTTTGCAATCCTTGCGGAGCATACCACAGGCTTTACATACGCAAGATATTTTAGGAGCACATACAAGAGAACAAAGGCTTCAAATTGAGACCAAGTACGTCTTTCTATCTCCTCGCCTTCATTGCAAATAGGCGTCAGAAGTTGAAGAACGGTGTCTATGAAACAAGTAACTTTGCAATAGTAGCGGAGCATACCACGGGCTTTACATACGCAAGATATTTTAGGAGCACATACATTAGAACAAAGGCTTCAAATTGAGACCAAGTACGTCTTTCTATCTCCTCGCCTTCTTAGCAAATAGGCGTCAGAAGTTGAAGATCGGTGTCTATGAAATAAGTAACTTTGCAATCCTTGCGGAGCATACCACAGGCTTTACATACGCAAGATATTTTAGGAGCACATACATGAGAACAAAGGCTTCAAATTGAGACCAAGTACGTCTTTCTATCTCCTCGCCTTCTTGCAAATAGGCGTCAGAAGTTGAAAAACGGTGTCTATGAAGTTAAAGAACGGTGTCTATGAAACAAGTAACTTTGCAATCCTTGCGGAGCATACCACAGGCTTTACATACGCAAGATATTTTAGGAGCACATACATGAGAACAAAGGCTTCAAATTGAGACCAAGTACGTCTTTCTATCTCCTCGCCTTCATTGCAAATAGGCATCAGAAGTTGAAGAACGGTGTCTATGAAACAAGTAACTTTGCAATCCTTGCGGAGCATACCACAGGCTTTACATACGCAAGATATTTTAGGAGCACATACATGAGAACAAAGGCTTCAAATTGAGACCAAGTACGTCTTTCTATCTCCTCGCCTTCATTGCAAATAGGCGTCAGAAGTTGAAGAACGGTGTCTATGAAACAAAGTAACGGTTTATGAAACAATAACCTATGCGGAGCATACCACAGGCTTTACATACGCAAGATATTTTAGGAGCACATACATGAGAACAAAGGCTTCAAATTGAGACCAAGTACTACATTCTATCTCCTCGCCTTCATTGCAAATAGGCATCAGAAGTTGAAAAACGGTGTCTATGAAGTTAAAGAACGGTGTCTATGAAACAAGTAACTTTGCAATCCTTGCGGAGCATACCACAGGCTTTACATACGCAAGATATTTTAGGAGCACATACATTAGAACAAAGGCTTCAAATTGAGATCAAGTACGTCTTTCTATCTCCTCGCCTTCATTGCAAATAGGCGTCAGAAGTTGAAGAACGGTGTCTATGAAACAAGTAACTTTGCAATCCTTGCGGAGCATACCACAGGCTTTACATACGCAAGATATTTTAGGAGCACATACATGAGAACAAAGGCTTCAAATTGAGACCACGTACGTCATTCAATCTCCTCGCCCTCTTAGCAAATAGGCGTCAGAATTTGAAGAACGGTGTCTATAAAACAAGTAACTTTGCAATCCTTGCGGAGCATACCACAGGCTTTACATACGCAAGATATTTTAGGAGCACATACAAGAGAACAAAGGCTTCAAATTGAGACCAAGTACGTCTTTCTATCTCCTCGCCTTCATTGCAAATAGGCGTCAGAAGTTGAAGAACGGTGTCTATGAAACAAGTAACTTTGCAATAGTAGCGGAGCATACCACGGGCTTTACATACCCAAGATATTTTAGGAGCACATACATTAGAACAAAGGCTTCAAATTGAGACCAAGTACGTCTTTCTATCTCCTCGCCCTCTTAGCAAATAGGCGTCAGAAGTTGAAGAACGGTGTCTATGAAGTTAAAGAACGGTGTCTATGAAACAAGTAACTTTGCAATCCTTGCGGAGCATACCACAGGCTTTACATACGCAAGATATTTTAGGAGCACATACATGAGAACAAAGGCTTCAAATTGAGACCAAGTACGTCTTTCTATCTCCTCGCCCTCTTTGCAAATAGGCGTCAGAAGATGAAGAACGGTGTCTATGAAGTAAAAGAACGGTGTCTATGAAACAAGTAACTTTGCAATCCTTGCGGAGCATACCACAGGCTTTACATACGCAAGATATTTTAGGAGCACATACATGAGAACAAAGGCTTCAAATTGAGACCAAGTACGTCTTTCTATCTCCTCGCCCTCTTAGCAAATAGGCGTCAGAAGTTGAAGAACGGTGTCTATAAAACAAGTAACTTTGCAATCCTTGCGGAGCATACCACAGGCTTTAAATACGCAAGATATTTGAGGAGCACATACAAGAGAACAAAGGCTTCAAATTGAGACCAAGTACGTCTTTCTATCTCCTCGCCTTCTTAGCAAATAGGCGTCAGAAGTTGAAGATCGGTGTCTATGAAACAAGTAACTTTGCAATCCTTGCGGAGCATACCACAGGCTTTACATACGCAAGATATTTTAGGAGCACATACATGAGAACAAAGGCTTCAAATTGAGACCAAGTACGTCTTTCTATCTCCTCGCCTTCATTGCAAATAGGCATCAGAAGTTGAAAAACGGTGTCTATGAAGTTAAAGAACGGTGTCTATGAAACAAGTAACTTTGCAATCCTTGCGGAGCATACCACAGGCTTTACATACGCAAGATATTTTAGGAGCACATACATGAGAACAAAGGCTTCAAATTGAGACCAAGTACGTCTTTCTATCTCCTCGCCTTCATTGCAAATAGGCATCAGAAGTTGAAAAACGGTGTCTATGAAGTTAAAGAACGGTGTCTATGAAACAAGTAACTTTGCAATCCTTGCGGAGCATACCACAGGCTTTACATACGCAAGATATTTTAGGAGCACATACATGAGAACAAAGGCTTCAAATTGAGACCAAGTACGTCTTTCTATCTCCTCGCCCTCTTAGCAAATAGGCGTCAGAATTTGAAGAACGGTGTCTATAAAACAAGTAACTTTGCAATCCTTGCGGAGCATACCACAGGCTTTACATACGCAAGATATTTTAGGAGCACATACAAGAGAACAAAGGCTTCAAATTGAGACCAAGTACGTCTTTCTATCTCCTCGCCTTCATTGCAAATAGGCGTCAGAAGTTGAAGAACGGTGTCTATGAAACAAGTAACTTTGCAATAGTAGCGGAGCATACCACGGGCTTTACATACCCAAGATATTTTAGGAGCACATACATTAGAACAAAGGCTTCAAATTGAGATCAAGTACGTCTTTCTATCTCCTCGCCTTCATTGCAAATAGGCGTCAGAAGTTGAAGAACGGTGTCTATGAAACAAGTAACTTTGCAATCCTTGCGGAGCATACCACAGGCTTTACATACGCAAGATATTTTAGGAGCACATACATAAGAACAAAGGCTTCAAATTGAGACCAAGTACGTCTTTTTATCTCCTCGCCCTCTTAGCAAATAGGCGTCAGAAGTTGAAGAACGGTGTCTATGAAGTTAAAGAACGGTGTCTATGAAACAAGTAACTTTGCAATCCTTGCGGAGCATACCACAGGCTTTACATACGCAAGATATTTTAGGAGCACATGCAAGAGAACAAAGGCTTCAAATTGAGACCAAGTACGTCTTTCTATCTCCTCGCCTTCATTGCAAATAGGCATCAGAAGTTGAAAAACGGTGTCTATGAAGTTAAAGAACGGTGTCTATGAAACAAGTAACTTTGCAATCCTTGCGGAGCATACCACAGGCTTTACATACGCAAGATATTTTAGGAGCACATACATGAGAACAAAGGCTTCAAATTGAGGCCAAGTACGTCTTTCTATCTCCTCGCCCTCTTAGCAAATAGGCGTCAGAATTTGAAGAACGGTGTCTATAAAACAAGTAACTTTGCAATCCTTGCGGAGCATACCACAGGCTTTACATACGCAAGATATTTTAGGAGCACATACAAGAGAACAAAGGCTTCAAATTGAGACCAAGTACGTCTTTCTATCTCCTCGCCTTCATTGCAAATAGGCGTCAGAAGTTGAAGAACGGTGTCTATGAAACAAGTAACTTTGCAATAGTAGCGGAGCATACCACGGGCTTTACATACCCAAGATATTTTAGGAGCACATACATTAGAACAAAGGCTTCAAATTGAGACCAAGTACGTCTTTCTATCTCCTCGCCTTCTTTGCAAATAGGCGTCAGAAGTTGAAGAACGGTGTCTATGAAACAAGTAACTTTGCAATAGCGCGGAGCATACCACAGGCTTTACATACGCAAGATATTTTAGGAGCACATACATTAGAACAAAGGCTTCAAATTGAGACCAAGTACGTCTTTCTATCTCCTCGCCCTCTTAGCAAATAGGCGTCAGAAGTTGAAGAACGGTGTCTATGAAAAAGAACGGTGTCTATGAAACAAGTAACTTTGCAATCCTTGCGGAGCATACCACAGGCTTTACATACGCAAGATATTTTAGGAGCACATACATGAGAACAAAGGCTTCAAATTGAGACCAAGTACGTCTTTCTATCTCCTCGCCTTCTTAGCAAATAGGCGTCAGAAGTTGAAGATCGGTGTCTATGAAACAAGTAACTTTGCAATCCTTGCGGAGCATACCACAGGCTTTACATACGCAAGATATTTTAGGAGCACATACATGAGAACAAAGGCTTCAAATTGAGACCAAGTACGTCTTTCTATCTCCTCGCCTTCATTGCAAATAGGCATCAGAAGTTGAAAAACGGTGTCTATGAAGTTAAAGAACGGTGTCTATGAAACAAGTAACTTTGCAATCCTTGCGGAGCATACCACAGGCTTTACATACGCAAGATATTTTAGGAGCACATACATGAGAACAAAGGCTTCAAATTGAGACCAAGTACGTCTTTCTATCTCCTCGCCTTCATTGCAAATAGGCATCAGAAGTTGAAAAACGGTGTCTATGAAGTTAAAGAACGGTGTCTATGAAACAAGTAACTTTGCAATCCTTGCGGAGCATACCACAGGCTTTACATACGCAAGATATTTTAGGAGCACATACATGAGAACAAAGGCTTCAAATTGAGGCCAAGTACGTCTTTCTATCTCCTCGCCCTCTTAGCAAATAGGCGTCAGAATTTGAAGAACGGTGTCTATAAAACAAGTAACTTTGCAATCCTTGCGGAGCATACCACAGGCTTTACATACGCAAGATATTTTAGGAGCACATACAAGAGAACAAAGGCTTCAAATTGAGACCAAGTACGTCTTTCTATCTCCTCGCCTTCATTGCAAATAGGCGTCAGAAGTTGAAGAACGGTGTCTATGAAACAAGTAACTTTGCAATAGTAGCGGAGCATACCACGGGCTTTACATACCCAAGATATTTTAGGAGCACATACATTAGAACAAAGGCTTCAAATTGAGACCAAGTACGTCTTTCAATCTCCTCGCCTTCATTGCAAATAGGCGTCAGAAGTTGAAGAACGGTGTCTATGAAACAAGTAACTTTGCAATAGTAGCGGAGCATACCACGGGCTTTACATACGCAAGATATTTTAGGAGCACATACATTAGAACAAAGGCTTCAAATTGAGACCAAGTACGTCTTTCTATCTCCTCGCCCTCTTAGCAAATAGGCGTCAGAAGTTGAAGAACGGTGTCTATGAAGTTAAAGAACGGTGTCTATGAAACAAGTAACTTTGCAATCCTTGCGGAGCATACCACAGGCTTTACATACGCAAGATATTTTAGGAGCACATACATGAGAACAAAGGCTTCAAATTGAGACCAAGTACGTCTTTCTATCTCCTCGCCCTCTTTGCAAATAGGCGTCAGAAGATGAAGAACGGTGTCTATGAAGTTAAAGAACGGTGTCTATGAAACAAGTAACTTTGCAATCCTTGCGGAGCATACCACAGGCTTTACATACGCAAGATATTTTAGGAGCACATACATGAGAACAAAGGCTTCAAATTGAGACCAAGTACGTCTTTCTATCTCCTCGCCCTCTTAGCAAATAGGCGTCAGAAGTTGAAGAACGGTGTCTATAAAACAAGTAACTTTGCAATCCTTGCGGAGCATACCACAGGCTTTACATACGCAAGATATTTTAGGAGCACATACAAGAGAACAAAGGCTTCAAATTGAGACCAAGTACGTCTTTCTATCTCCTCGCCTTCTTAGCAAATAGGCGTCAGAAGTTGAAGATCGGTGTCTATGAAACAAGTAACTTTGCAATCCTTGCGGAGCATACCACAGGCTTTACATACGCAAGATATTTTAGGAGCACATACATGAGAACAAAGGCTTCAAATTGAGACCAAGTACGTCTTTCTATCTCCTCGCCTTCATTGCAAATAGGCATCAGAAGTTGAAAAACGGTGTCTATGAAGTTAAAGAACGGTGTCTATGAAACAAGTAACTTTGCAATCCTTGCGGAGCATACCACAGGCTTTACATACGCAAGATATTTTAGGAGCACATACATGAGAACAAAGGCTTCAAATTGAGACCAAGAACTACATTCTATCTCCTCGCCTTCATTGCAAATAGGCATCAGAAGTTGAAAAACGGTGTCTATGAAGTTAAAGAACGGTGTCTATGAAACAAGTAACTTTGCAATCCTTGCGGAGCATACCACAGGCTTTACATACGCAAGATATTTTAGGAGCACATACATGAGAACAAAGGCTTCAAATTGAGGCCAAGTACGTCTTTCTATCTCCTCGCCCTCTTAGCAAATAGGCGTCAGAATTTGAAGAACGGTGTCTATAAAACAAGTAACTTTGCAATCCTTGCGGAGCATACCACAGGCTTTACATACGCAAGATATTTTAGGAGCACATACAAGAGAACAAAGGCTTCAAATTGAGACCAAGTACGTCTTTCTATCTCCTCGCCTTCATTGCAAATAGGCGTCAGAAGTTGAAGAACGGTGTCTATGAAACAAGTAACTTTGCAATAGTAGCGGAGCATACCACGGGCTTTACATACCCAAGATATTTTAGGAGCACATACATTAGAACAAAGGCTTCAAATTGAGACCAAGTACGTCTTTCAATCTCCTCGCCTTTATTGCAAATAGGCGTCAGAAGTTGAAGAACGGTGTCTATGAAACAAGTAACTTTGCAATAGTAGCGGAGCATACCACGGGCTTTACATACGCAAGATATTTTAGGAGCACATACATTAGAACAAAGGCTTCAAATTGAGACCAAGTACGTCTTTCTATCTCCTCGCCCTCTTAGCAAATAGGCGTCAGAAGTTGAAGAACGGTGTCTATGAAGTTAAAGAACGGTGTCTATGAAACAAGTAACTTTGCAATCCTTGCGGAGCATACCACAGGCTTTACATACGCAAGATATTTTAGGAGCACATACATGAGAACAAAGGCTTCAAATTGAGACAAATGACGTCTTTCTATCTCCTCGCCCTCTTTGCAAATAGGCGTCAGAAGATGAAGAACGGTGTCTATGAAGTTAAAGAACGGTGTCTATGAAACAAGTAACTTTGCAATCCTTGCGGAGCATACCACAGGCTTTACATACGCAAGATATTTTAGGAGCACATACATGAGAACAAAGGCTTCAAATTGAGACCAAGTACAACTATTCTATCTCCTCGCCCTCTTAGCAAATAGGCGTAAGAAGTTGAAGAACGGTGTCTATAAAACAAGTAACTTTGCAATCCTTGCGGAGCATACCACAGGCTTTAAATACGCAAGATATTTTAGGAGCACATACAAGAGAACAAAGGCTTCAAATTGAGACCAAGTACGTCTTTCTATCTCCTCGCCTTCTTAGCAAATAGGCGTCAGAAGTTGAAGATCGGTGTCTATGAAACAAGTAACTTTGCAATCCTTGCGGAGCATACCACAGGCTTTACATACGCAAGATATTTTAGGAGCACATACATGAGAACAAGGGCTTCAAATTGAGACCAAGTACGTCTTTCTATCTCCTCGCCTTCATTGCAAATAGGCATCAGAAGTTGAAAAACGGTGTCTATGAAGTTAAAGAACGGTGTCTATGAAACAAGTAACTTTGCAATCCTTGCTGAGCATACCACAGGCTTTACATACGCAAGATATTTTAGGAGCACATACATGAGAACAAAGGCTTCAAATTGAGACCAAGTACGTCTTTCTATCTCCTCGCCTTCATTGCAAATAGGCATCAGAAGTTGAAAAACGGTGTCTATGAAGTTAAAGAACGGTGTCTATGAAACAAGTAACTTTGCAATCCTTGCGGAGCATACCACAGGCTTTACATACGCAAGATATTTTAGGAGCACATACATGAGAACAAAGGCTTCAAATTGAGGCCAAGTACGTCTTTCTATCTCCTCGCCCTCTTAGCAAATAGGCGTCAGAATTTGAAGAACGGTGTCTATAAAACAAGTAACTTTGCAATCCTTGCGGAGCATACCACAGGCTTTACATACGCAAGATATTTTAGGAGCACATACAAGAGAACAAAGGCTTCAAATTGAGACCAAGTACGTCTTTCTATCTCCTCGCCTTCATTGCAAATAGGCGTCAGAAGTTGAAGAACGGTGTCTATGAAACAAGTAACTTTGCAATAGTAGCGGAGCATACCACGGGCTTTACATACACAAGATATTTTAGGAGCACATACATTAGAACAAAGGCTTCAAATTGAGACCAAGTACGTCTTTCTATCTCCTCGCCTTCATTGCAAATAGGCGTCAGAAGTTGAAGAACGGTGTCTATGAAACAAGTAACTTTGCAATCCTTGCGGAGCATACCACAGGCTTTACATACGCAAGATATTTTAGGAGCACATACATGAGAACAAAGGCTTCAAATTGAGACCAAGTACGTCTTTTTATCTCCTCGCCCTCTTAGCAAATAGGCGTCAGAAGTTGAAGAACGGTGTCTATGAAGTTAAAGAACGGTGTCTATGAAACAAGTAACTTTGCAATCCTTGCGGAGCATACCACAGGCTTTACATACGCAAGATATTTTAGGAGCACATACATGAGAACAAAGGCTTCAAATTGAGACCAAGTACGTCTTTCTATTTCCTCGTCTTCTCTGTTAATCGGCGTGAGAAGTTGAAGAACGGTGTCTATAAAACAAGTAACTTTGCAATCCTTGCGGAGCATACCACAGGCTTTACATACGCAAGATATTTTAGGAGCACATGCAAGAGAACAAAGGCTTCAAATTGAGACCAAGTACGTCTTTCTATCTCCTCGCCTTCATTGCAAATAGGCGTCAGAAGTTGAAGAACGGTGTCCATGAAGTTAAAGAACGGTGTCTATGAAACAAGTAACTTTGCAATCCTTGCGGAGCATACCACAGGCTTTACATACGCAAGATATTTTAGGAGCACATACATGAGAACAAAGGCTTCAAATTGAGGCCAAGTACGTCTTTCTATCTCCTCGCCCTCTTAGCAAATAGGCGTCAGAATTTGAAGAACGGTGTCTATAAAACAAGTAACTTTGCAATCCTTGCGGAGCATACCACAGGCTTTACATACGCAAGATATTTTAGGAGCACATACAAGAGAACAAAGGCTTCAAATTGAGACCAAGTACGTCTTTCTATCTCCTCGCCTTCATTGCAAATAGGCGTCAGAAGTTGAAGAACGGTGTCTATGAAACAAGTAACTTTGCAATAGTAGCGGAGCATACCACGGGCTTTACATACACAAGATATTTTAGGAGCACATACATTAGAACAAAGGTTTCAAATTGAGACCAAGTACGTCTTTCTATCTCCTCGCCTTCATTGCAAATAGGCGTCAGAAGTTGAAGAACGGTGTCTATGAAACAAGTAACTTTGCAATCCTTGCGGAGCATACCACAGGCTTTACATACGCAAGATATTTTAGGAGCACATACATGAGAACAAAGGCTTCAAATTGAGGCCAAGTACGTCTTTCTATCTCCTCGCCCTCTTAGCAAATAGGCGTCAGAATTTGAAGAACGGTGTCTATAAAACAAGTAACTTTGCAATCCTTGCGGAGCATACCACAGGCTTTACATACGCAAGATATTTTAGGAGCACATACAAGAGAACAAAGGCTTCAAATTGAGACCAAGTACGTCTTTCTATCTCCTCGCCTTCATTGCAAATAGGCGTCAGAAGTTGAAGAACGGTGTCTATGAAACAAGTAACTTTGCAATCCTTGCGGAGCATACCACAGGCTTTACATACGCAAGATATTTTAGGAGCACATACATGAGAACAAAGGCTTCAAATTGAGACCAAGTACGTCTTTTTATCTCCTCGCCCTCTTAGCAAATAGGCGTCAGAAGTTGAAGAACGGTGTCTATGAAGTTAAAGAACGGTGTCTATGAAACAAGTAACTTTGCAATCCTTGCGGAGCATACCACAGGCTTTACATACGCAAGATATTTTAGGAGCACATACATGAGAACAAAGGCTTCAAATTGAGACCAAGTACGTCTTTCTATTTCCTCGCCCTCTTAGCAAATAGGCGTCAGAAGTTGAAGAACGGTGTCTATAAAACAAGTAACTTTGCAATCCTTGCGGAGCATACCACAGGCTTTACATTGCCCCATATACCCCACCTACATGAGAACAAAGGCTTCAAATTGAGACCAAGTACGTCTTTTTATCTCCTCGCCCTCTTAGCAAATAGGCGTCAGAAGTTGAAGAACGGTGTCTATGAAGTTAAAGAACGGTGTCTATGAAACAAGTAACTTTGCAATCCTTGCGGAGCATACCACAGGCTTTACATACGCAAGATATTTTAGGAGCACATACATGAGAACAAAGGCTTCAAATTGAGACCAAGTACGTCTTTCTATTTCCTCGCCCTCTTAGCAAATAGGCGTCAGAAGTTGAAGAACGGTGTCTATAAAACAAGTAACTTTGCAATCCTTGCGGAGCATACCACAGGCTTTACATACGCAAGATATTTTAGGAGCACATGCAAGAGAACAAAGGCTTCAAATTGAGACCAAGTACGTCTTTCTATCTCCTCGCCTTCATTGCAAATAGGCGTCAGAAGTTGAAGAACGGTGTCCATGAAGTTAAAAAACGGTGTCTATGAAACAAGTAACTTTGCAATCCTTGCGGAGCATACCACAGGCTTTACATACGCAAGATATTTTAGGAGCACATACATGAGAACAAAGGCTTCAAATTGAGACCAAGTACGTCTTTCTATCTCCTCGCCTTCATTGCAAATAGGCGTCAGAAGTTGAAGAACGGTGTCTTTGAAACAAGTAACTTTGCAATACCAGCGGAGCATACCACGGGCTTTACATACGCAAGATATTTTAGGAGCACATACATGAGAACAAAGGCTTCAAATTGAGACCAAGTACGTCTTTCTATCTCCTCGCCTTCTACGGTGTCTATGAAACAAGTAACTTTGCAATCCTTGCGGAGCATACCACAGGCTTTACATACGCAAGATATTTTAGGAGCACATACATGAGAACAAAGGCTTCAAATTGAGACCAAGTACGTCTTTTTATCTCCTCGCCCTCTTAGCAAATAGGCGTCAGAAGTTGAAGAACGGTGTCTATAAAACAAGTAACTTTGCAATCCTTGCGGAGCATACCACAGGCTTTAAATACGCAAGATATTTTAGGAGCACATACAAGAGAACAAAGGCTTCAAATTGAGACCAAGTACGTCTTTCTATCTCCTCGCCTTCTTAGCAAATAGGCGTCAGAAGTTGAAGATCGGTGTCTATGAAACAAGTAACTTTGCAATCCTTGCGGAGCATACCACAGGCTTTACATACGCAATATATTTTAGGAGCACATACATGAGAACAAAGGCTTCAAATTGAGACCAAGTACGTCTTTCTATCTCCTCGCCTTCTTAGCAAATAGGCGTCAGAAGTTGAAGATCGGTGTCTATGAAACAAGTAACTTTGCAATCCTTGCGGAGCATACCACAGGCTTTACATACGCAAGATATTTTAGGAGCACATGCAAGAGAACAAAGGCTTCAAATTGAGACCAAGTACGTCTTTCTATCTCCTCGCCTTCATTGCAAATAGGCGTCAGAAGTTGAAGAACGGTGTCCATGAAGTTAAAAAACGGTGTCTATGAAACAAGTAACTTTGCAATCCTTGCGGAGCATACCACAGGCTTTACATACGCAAGATATTTTAGGAGCACATACATGAGAACAAAGGCTTCAAATTGAGACCAAGTACGTCTTTCTATCTCCTCGCCTTCATTGCAAATAGGCGTCAGAAGTTGAAGAACGGTGTCTATGAAACAAGTAACTTTGCAATACCAGCGGAGCATACCACGGGCTTTACATACGCAAGATATTTTAGGAGCACATACATGAGAACAAAGGCTTCAAATTGAGACCAAGTACGTCTTTCTATCTCCTCGCCTTCTACGGTGAGCAAATAGGCGTCAGAAGTTGAAGAACGGTGTCTATGAAACAAGTAACTTTGCAATCCTTGCGGAGCATACCACAGGCTTTACATACGCAAGATATTTTAGGAGCACATACATGAGAACAAAGGCTTCAAATTGAGACCAAGTACGTCTTTCTATCTCCTCGCCTTCATTGCAAATAGGCGTCAGAAGTTGAAGAACGGTGTCTATGAAGTTGAAGAACGGTGTCTATGAAACAAGTAACTTTGCAATCCTTGCGGAGCATACCACAGGCTTTACATACGCAAGATATTTTAGGAGCACATACATGAGAACAAAGGCTTCAAATTGAGACCAAGTACGTCTTTCTATCTCCTCGCCTTCATTGCAAATAGGCGTCAGAAGTTGAAGAACGGTGTCTATGAAACAAGTAACTTTGCAATCCTTGCGGAGCATACCACAGGCTTTACATACGCAAGATATTTTAGGAGCACATACATGAGAACAAAGGCTTCAAATTGAGACCAAGTACGTCTTTCTATCTCCTCGCCTTCATTGCAAATAGGCGTCAGAAGTTGAAGAACGGTGTCTATGAAACAAGTAACTTTGCAATCCTTGCGGAGCATACCACAGGCTTTACATACGCAAGATATTTTAGGAGCACATACATGAGAACAAAGGCTTCAAATTGAGACCAAGTACGTCTTTCTATCTCCTCGCCTTCTTAGCAAATAGGCGTCAGAAGTTGAAGAACGGTGTCTATAAAACAAGTAACTTTGCAATCCTTGCGGAGCATACCACAGGCTTTACATACGCAAGATATTTTAGGAGCACATACATGAGAACAAAGGCTTCAAATTGAGACCAAGTACGTCTTTCTATCTCCTCGCCTTCTTAGCAAATAGGCGTCAGAAGTTGAAGAACGGTGTCTATGAAACAAGTAACTTTGCAATCCTTGCGGAGCATACCACAGGCTTTACATACGCAAGATATTTTAGGAGCACATACATGAGAACAAAGGCTTCAAATTGAGACCAAGTACGTCTTTCTATCTCCTCGCCTTCATTGCAAATAGGCGTCAGAAGTTGAAGAACGGTGTCTATGAAGTTGAAGAACGGTGTCTATGAAACAAGTAACTTTGCAATCCTTGCGGAGCATACCACAGGCTTTACATACGCAAGATATTTTAGGAGCACATACATGAGAACAAAGGCTTCAAATTGAGACCAAGTACGTCTTTCTATCTCCTCGCCTTCATTGCAAATAGGCGTCAGAAGTTGAAGAACGGTGTCTATGAAACAAGTAACTTTGCAATCCTTGCGGAGCATACCACAGGCTTTACATACGCAAGATATTTTAGGAGCACATACATGAGAACAAAGGCTTCAAATTGAGACCAAGTACGTCTTTCTATCTCCTCGCCTTCATTGCAAATAGGCGTCAGAAGTTGAAGAACGGTGTCTATGAAACAAGTAACTTTGCAATCCTTGCGGAGCATACCACAGGCTTTACATACGCAAGATATTTTAGGAGCACATACATGAGAACAAAGGCTTCAAATTGAGACCAAGTACGTCTTTCTATCTCCTCGCCTTCATTGCAAATAGGCGTCAGAAGTTGAAGAACGGTGTCTATGAAACAAGTAACTTTGCAATCCTTGCGGAGCATACCACAGGCTTTACATACGCAAGATATTTTAGGAGCACATACATGAGAACAAAGGCTTCAAATTGAGACCAAGTACGTCTTTCAATCTCCTCGCCTTCTTAGCAAATAGGCGTCAGAAGTTGAAGAACGGTGTCTATGAAGTTAAAGAACGGTGTCTATGAAACAAGTAACTTTGCAATCCTTGCGGAGCATACCACAGGCTTTACATACGCAAGATATTTTAGGAGCACATACATGAGAACAAAGGCTTCAAATTGAGACCAAGTACGTCTTTCTATCTCCTCGCCTTCATTGCAAATAGGCGTCAGAAGTTGAAGAACGGTGTCTATGAAACAAGTAACTTTGCAATCCTTGCGGAGCATACCACAGGCTTTACATACGCAAGATATTTTAGGAGCACATACATGAGAACAAAGGCTTCAAATTGAGACCAAGTACGTCTTTCTATCTCCTCGCCTTCTTAGCTAATAGGCGTCAGATGTTGAAGATCGGTGTATATGAAACAAGTAACTTTGCAATCCTTGCGGAGCATACCACAGGCTTTACATACGCAAGATATTTTAGGAGCACATACATGAGAACAAAGGCTTCAAATTGAGACCAAGTACGTCTTTCTATCTCCTCGCCTTCTTAGCAAATAGGCGTCAGAAGTTGAAGAACGGTGTCTATGAAACAAGTAACTTTGCAATCCTTGCGGAGCATACCACAGGCTTTACATACGCAAGATATTTTAGGAGCACATACATGAGAACAAAGGCTTCAAATTGAGACCAAGTACGTCTTTCTATCTCCTCGCCTTCATTGCAAATAGGCGTCAGAAGTTGAAGAACGGTGTCTATGAAACAAGTAACTTTGCAATCCTTGCGGAGCATACCACAGGCTTTACATACGCAAGATATTTTAGGAGCACATACATGAGAACAAAGGCTTCAAATTGAGACCAAGTACGTCTTTCTATCTCCTCGCCTTCATTGCAAATAGGCGTCAGAAGTTGAAGAACGGTGTCTATGAAGTTAAAGAACGGTGTCTATGAAACAAGTAACTTTGCAATCCTTGCGGAGCATACCGCAGGCTTTACATACGCAAGATATTTTAGGAGCACATACATGAGAACAAAGGCGTCAAATTGAGACCAAGTACGTCTTTCTATCTCCTCGCCTTCATTGCAAATAGGCGTCAGAAGTTGAAGAACGGTGTCTATGAAGTTAAAGAACGGTGTCTATGAAACAAGTAACTTTGCAATCCTTGCGGAGCATACCACAGGCTTTACATACGCAAGATATTTTAGGAGCACATACATGAGAACAAAGGCTTCAAATTGAGACCAAGTACGTCTTTCTATCTCCTCGCCTTCATTGCAAATAGGCGTCAGAAGTTGAAGAACGGTGTCTATGAAGTTAAAGAACGGTGTCTATGAAACAAGTAACTTTGCAATCCTTGCGGAGCATACCACAGGCTTTACATACGCAAGATATTTTAGGAGCACATACATGAGAACAAAGGCTTCAAATTGAGACCAAGTACGTCTTTCTATCTCCTCGCCTTCTTAGCAAATAGGCGTCAGAAGTTGAAGAACGGTGTCTATGAAACAAGTAACTTTGCAATCCTTGCGGAGCATACCACAGGCTTTACATACGCAAGATATTTTAGGAGCACATACAAGAGAACAAAGGCTTCAAATTGAGACCAAGTACGTCTTTCTATCTCCTCGCCTTCATTGCAAATAGGCGTCAGAAGTTGAAGAACGGTGTCTATGAAACAAGTAACTTTGCAATCCTTGCGGAGCATACCACAGGCTTTACATACGCAAGATATTTTAGGAGCACATACATGAGAACAAAGGCGTCAAATTGAGACCAAGTACGTCTTTCTATCTCCTCGCCTTCATTGCAAATAGGCGTCAGAAGTTGAAGAACGGTGTCTATGAAACAAGTAACTTTGCAATCCTTGCGGAGCATACCACAGGCTTTACATACGCAAGATATTTTAGGAGCACATACATGAGAACAAAGGCTTCAAATTGAGACCAAGTACGTCTTTCTATCTCCTCGCCTTCTTAGCAAATAGGCGTCAGAAGTTGAAGAACGGTGTCTATGAAGTTAAAGAACGGTGTCTATGAAACAAGTAACTTTGCAATCCTTGCGGAGCATACCACAGGCTTTACATACGCAAGATATTTTAGGAGCACATACATGAGAACAAAGGCTTCAAATTGAGACCAAGTACGTCTTTCTATCTCCTCGCCTTCTTAGCAAATAGGCGTCAGAAGTTGAAGAACGGTGTCTATGAAACAAGTAACTTTGCAATCCTTGCGGAGCATACCACAGGCTTTACATACGCAAGATATTTTAGGAGCACATACATGAGAACAAAGGCTTCAAATTGAGACCAAGTACGTCTTTCTATCTCCTCGCCTTCATTGCAAATAGGCGTCAGAAGTTGAAGAACGGTGTCTATGAAGTTAAAGAACGGTGTCTATGAAACAAGTAACTTTGCAATCCTTGCGGAGCATACCACAGGCTTTACATACGCAAGATATTTTAGGAGCACATACATGAGAACAAAGGCTTCAAATTGAGACCAAGTACGTCTTTCTATCTCCTCGCCTTCATTGCAAATAGGCGTCAGAAGTTGAAGAACGGTGTCTATGAAGTTAAAGAACGGTGTCTATGAAACAAGTAACTTTGCAATCCTTGCGGAGCATACCACAGGCTTTACATACGCAAGATATTTTAGGAGCACATACATGAGAACAAAGGCTTCAAATTGAGACCAAGTACGTCTTTCTATCTCCTCGCCTTCTTAGCAAATAGGCGTCAGAAGTTGAAGAACGGTGTCTATGAAACAAGTAACTTTGCAATCCTTGCGGAGCATACCACAGGCTTTACATACGCAAGATATTTTAGGAGCACATACATGAGAACAAAGGCTTCAAATTGAGACCAAGTACGTCTTTCTATCTCCTCGCCTTCATTGCAAATAGGCGTCAGAAGTTGAAGAACGGTGTCTATGAAACAAGTAACTTTGCAATCCTTGCGGAGCATACCACAGGCTTTACATACGCAAGATATTTTAGGAGCACATACATGAGAACAAAGGCTTCAAATTGAGACCAAGTACGTCTTTCTATCTCCTCGCCTTCATTGCAAATAGGCGTCAGAAGTTGAAGAACGGTGTCTATGAAGTTAAAGAACGGTGTCTATGAAACAAGTAACTTTGCAATCCTTGCGGAGCATACCACAGGCTTTACATACGCAAGATATTTTAGGAGCACATACATGAGAACAAAGGCTTCAAATTGAGACCAAGTACGTCTTTCTATCTCCTCGCCCTCTTAGCAAATAGGCGTCAGAAGTTGAAGAACGGTGTCTATGAAACAAGTAACTTTGCAATCCTTGCGGAGCATACCACAGGCTTTACATACGCAAGATATTTTAGGAGCACATACATGAGAACAAAGGCTTCAAATTGAGACCAAGTACGTCTTTCTATCTCCTCGCCTTCATTGCAAATAGGCGTCAGAAGTTGAAGAACGGTGTCTATGAAACAAGTAACTTTGCAATCCTTGCGGAGCATACCACAGGCTTTACATACGCAAGATATTTTAGGAGCACATACATGAGAACAAAGGCTTCAAATTGAGACCAAGTACGTCTTTCTATCTCCTCGCCTTCATTGCAAATAGGCGTCAGAAGTTGAAGAACGGTGTCTATGAAACAAGTAACTTTGCAATCCTTGCGGAGCATACCACAGGCTTTACATACGCAAGATATTTTAGGAGCACATACATGAGAACAAAGGCTTCAAATTGAGACCAAGTACGTCTTTCTATCTCCTCGCCTTCTTAGCAAATAGGCGTCAGAAGTTGAAGAACGGTGTCTATGAAGTTAAAGAACGGTGTCTATGAAACAAGTAACTTTGCAATCCTTGCGGAGCATACCACAGGCTTTACATACGCAAGATATTTTAGGAGCACATACATGAGAACAAAGGCTTCAAATTGAGACCAAGTACGTCTTTCTATCTCCTCGCCTTCTTAGCAAATAGGCGTCAGAAGTTGAAGAACGGTGTCTATGAAACAAGTAACTTTGCAATCCTTGCGGAGCATACCACAGGCTTTACATACGCAAGATATTTTAGGAGCACATCCATGAGAACAAAGGCTTCAAATTGAGACCAAGTACGTCTTTCTATCTCCTCGCCTTCATTGCAAATAGGCGTCAGAAGTTGAAGAACGGTGTCTATGAAGTTAAAGAACGGTGTCTATGAAACAAGTAACTTTGCAATCCTTGCGGAGCATACCACAGGCTTTACATACGCAAGATATTTTAGGAGCACATACATGAGAACAAAGGCTTCAAATTGAGACCAAGTACGTCTTTCTATCTCCTCGCCTTCATTGCAAATAGGCGTCAGAAGTTGAAGAACGGTGTCTATGAAGTTAAAGAACGGTGTCTATGAAACAAGTAACTTTGCAATCCTTGCGGAGCATACCACAGGCTTTACATACGCAAGATATTTTAGGAGCACATACATGAGAACAAAGGCTTCAAATTGAGACCAAGTACGTCTTTCTATCTCCTCGCCTTCTTAGCAAATAGGCGTCAGAAGTTGAAGAACGGTGTCTATAAAACAAGTAACTTTGCAATCCTTGCGGAGCATACCACAGGCTTTACATACGCAAGATATTTTAGGAGCACATACATGAGAACAAAGGCTTCAAATTGAGACCAAGTACGTCTTTCTATCTCCTCGCCTTCATTGCAAATAGGCGTCAGAAGTTGAAGAACGGTGTCTATGAAACAAGTAACTTTGCAATCCTTGCGGAGCATACCACAGGCTTTACATACGCAAGATATTTTAGGAGCACATACATGAGAACAAAGGCTTCAAATTGAGACCAAGTACGTCTTTCTATCTCCTCGCCTTCATTGCAAATAGGCGTCAGAAGTTGAAGAACGGTGTCTATGAAACAAGTAACTTTGCAATCCTTGCGGAGCATACCACAGGCTTTACATACGCAAGATATTTTAGGAGCACATACATGAGAACAAAGGCTTCAAATTGAGACCAAGTACGTCTTTCTATCTCCTCGCCTTCTTAGCAAATAGGCGTCAGAAGTTGAAGAACGGTGTCTATGAAGTTAAAGAACGGTGTCTATGAAACAAGTAACTTTGCAATCCTTGCGGAGCATACCACAGGCTTTACATACGCAAGATATTTTAGGAGCACATACATGAGAACAAAGGCTTCAAATTGAGACCAAGTACGTCTTTCTATCTCCTCGCCTTCTTAGCAAATAGGCGTCAGAAGTTGAAGAACGGTGTCTATGAAACAAGTAACTTTGCAATCCTTGCGGAGCATACCACAGGCTTTACATACGCAAGATATTTTAGGAGCACATACATGAGAACAAAGGCTTCAAATTGAGACCAAGTACGTCTTTCTATCTCCTCGCCTTCTTAGCTAATAGGGCTATGTAGTTGAGGTCAGGTGTGTTTTATTCACTTAACTTTGCAATCCTTGCGGAGCATACCACAGGCTTTACATACGCAAGATATTTTAGGAGCACATACATGAGAACAAAGGCTTCAAATTGAGACCAAGTACGTCTTTCTATCTCCTCGCCTTCTTGCAAATAGGCGTCAGAAGTTGAAGAACGGTGTCTATGAAGTTAAAGAACGGTGTCTATGAAACAAGTAACTTTGCAATCCTTGCGGAGCATACCACAGGCTTTACATACGCAAGATATTTTAGGAGCACATACATGAGAACAAAGGCTTCAAATTGAGACCAAGTACGTCTTTCTATCTCCTCGCCTTCTTAGCAAATAGGCGTCAGAAGTTGAAGAACGGTGTCTATGAAACAAGTAACTTTGCAATCCTTGCGGAGCATACCACAGGCTTTACATACGCAAGATATTTTAGGAGCACATACATGAGAACAAAGGCTTCAAATTGAGACCAAGTACGTCTTTCTATCTCCTCGCCTTCATTGCAAATAGGCGTCAGAAGTTGAAGAACGGTGTCTATGAAACAAGTAACTTTGCAATCCTTGCGGAGCATACCACAGGCTTTACATACGCAAGATATTTTAGGAGCACATACATGAGAACAAAGGCTTCAAATTGAGACCAAGTACGTCTTTCTATCTCCTCGCCTTCATTGCAAATAGGCGTCAGAAGTTGAAGAACGGTGTCTATGAAACAAGTAACTTTGCAATCCTTGCGGAGCATACCACAGGCTTTACATACGCAAGATATTTTAGGAGCACATACATGAGAACAAAGGCTTCAAATTGAGACCAAGTACGTCTTTCTATCTCCTCGCCTTCTTAGCAAATAGGCGTCAGAAGTTGAAGAACGGTGTCTATGAAACAAGTAACTTTGCAATCCTTGCGGAGCATACCACAGGCTTTACATACGCAAGATATTTTAGGAGCACATACATGAGAACAAAGGCTTCAAATTGAGACCAAGTACGTCTTTCTATCTCCTCGCCTTCTTAGCAAATAGGCGTCAGAAGTTGAAGAACGGTGTCTATGAAACAAGTAACTTTGCAATCCTTGCGGAGCATACCACAGGCTTTACATACGCAAGATATTTTAGGAGCACATACATGAGAACAAAGGCTTCAAATTGAGACCAAGTACGTCTTTCTATCTCCTCGCCTTCATTGCAAATAGGCGTCAGAAGTTTAAGAAGAAGTGTCTAAGAACGGTGTCTATGAAACAAGTAACTTTGCAATCCTTGCGGAGCATACCACAGGCTTTACATACGCAAGATATTTTAGGAGCACATACATGAGAACAAAGGCTTCAAATTGAGACCAAGTACGTCTTTCTATCTCCTCGCCTTCATTGAATGATCCTTGCGGAGCATACCACAGGCTTTACATACGCAAGATATTTTAGGAGCACATACTTGAGAACAAAGGCTTCAAATTGAGACCAAGTACGTATTTCTATCTCCTCGCCTTCTTTGCAAATAGGCGTCAGAAGTTGAAGAACGGTGTCTATGAAGTTAAAGAACGGTGTCTATGAAACAAGTAACTTTGCAATCCTTGCGGAGCATACCACAGGCTTTACATACGCAAGATATTTTAGGAGCACATACATGAGAACAAAGGCTTCAAATTGAGACCAAGTACGTCTTTCTATCTCCTCGCCTTCATTGCAAATAGGCGTCAGAAGTTGAAGAACGGTGTCTATGAAACAAGTAACTTTGCAATCCTTGCGGAGCATACCACAGGCTTTACATACGCAAGATATTTTAGGAGCACATACATGAGAACAAAGGCTTCAAATTGAGACCAAGTACGTCTTTCTATCTCCTCGCCTTCATTGCAAATAGGCGTCAGAAGTTGAAGAACGGTGTCTATGAAACAAGTAACTTTGCAATCCATGCGGAGCATACCACAGGCTTTACATACGCAAGATAGTTTAGGAGCACATACATGAGAACAAAGGCTTCAAATTGAGACCAAGTACGTCTTTCTATCTCCTCGCCCTCTTAGCAAATAGGCGTCAGAAGTTGAAGAACGGTGTCTATGAAACAAGTAACTTTGCAATCCTTGCGGAGCATACCACAGGCTTTACATACGCAAGATATTTTAGGAGCACATACATGAGAACAAAGGCTTCAAATTGAGACCAAGTACGTTTTACTATCTCCTCGCCTTCTTAGCAAATAGGCGTCAGAAGTTGAAGAACGGTGTCTATGAAACAAGTAACTTTGCAATCCTTGCGGAGCATACCACAGGCTTTACATACGCAAGATATTTTAGGAGCACATACATGAGAACAAAGGCTTCAAATTGAGACCAAGTACGTCTTTCTATCTCCTCGCCTTCATTGCAAATAGGCGTCAGAAGTTGAAGAACGGTGTCTATGAAGTTGAAGAACGGTGTCTATGAAACAAGTAACTTTGCAATCCTTGCGGAGCATACCACAGGCTTTACATACGCAAGATATTTTAGGAGCACATACATGAGAACAAAGGCTTCAAATTGAGACCAAGTACGTCTTTCTATCTCCTCGCCTTCAGAAGTTACGGTGTCTATGAAACAAGTAACTTTGCAATCCTTGCGGAGCATACCACAGGCTTTACATACGCAAGATATTTTAGGAGCACATACATGAGAACAAAGGCTTCAAATTGAGACCAAGTACGTCTTTCTATCTCCTCGCCTCTTTAACAAATAGGCGTCAGAAGTTGAAGAACGGTGTCTATGAAGTTAAAGAACGGTGTCTATGAAACAAGTAACTTTGCAATCCTTGCGGAGCATACCACAGGCTTTACATACGCAAGATATTTTAGGAGCACATACATGAGAACAAAGGCTTCAAATTGAGACCAAGTACGTCTTTCTATCTCCTCGCCTTCTTAGCAAATAGGCGTCAGAAGTTGAAGAACGGTGTCTATGAAACAAGTAACTTTGCAATCCTTGCGGAGCATACCACAGGCTTTACATACGCAAGATATTTTAGGAGCACATACATGAGAACAAAGGCTTCAAATTGAGACCAAGTACGTCTTTCTATCTCCTCGCCTTCATTGCAAATAGGCGTCAGAAGTTGAAGAACGGTGTCTATGAAACAAGTAACTTTGCAATCCTTGCGGAGCATACCACAGGCTTTACATACGCAAGATATTTTAGGAGCACATACATGAGAACAAAGGCTTCAAATTGAGACCAAGTACGTCTTTCTATCTCCTCGCCTTCATTGCAAATAGGCGTCAGAAGTTGAAGAACGGTGTCTATGAAACAAGTAACTTTGCAATCCTTGCGGAGCATACCACAGGCTTTACATACGCAAGATATTTTAGGAGCACATACATGAGAACAAAGGCTTCAAATTGAGACCAAGTACGTCTTTCTATCTCCTCGCCTTCTTAGCAAATAGGCGTCAGAAGTTGAAGAACGGTGTCTATGAAACAAGTAACTTTGCAATCCTTGCGGAGCATACCACAGGCTTTACATACGCAAGATATTTTAGGAGCACATACATGAGAACAAAGGCTTCAAATTGAGACCAAGTACGTCTTTCTATCTCCTCGCCTTCTAAGCAAATAGGCGACAGAAGTTGAATATAGGTGTCTATGAAACAAGTAACTTTGCAATCCTTGCGGAGCATACCACAGGCTTTACATACGCAAGATATTTTAGGAGCACATACATGAGAACAAAGGCTTCAAATTGAGACCAAGTACGTCTTTCTATCTCCTCGCCTTCATTGCAAATAGGCGTCAGAAGTTGAAGAACGGTGTCTATGAAGTTCAAGAACGGTGTCTATGAAACAAGTAACTTTGCAATCCTTGCGGAGCATACCACAGGCTTTACATACGCAAGATATTTTAGGAGCACATACATGAGAACAAAGGCTTCAAATTGAGACCAAGTACGTCTTTCTATCTCCTCGCCTTCATTGCAAATAGGCGTCAGAAGTTGAAGAACGGTGTCTATGAAGTTAAAGAACGGTGTCTATGAAACAAGTAACTTTGCAATCCTTGCGGAGCATACCACAGGCTTTACATACGCAAGATATTTTAGGAGCACATACATGAGAACAAAGGCTTCAAATTGAGACCAAGTACGTCTTTCTATCTCCTCGCCTTCTTAGCAAATAGGCGTCAGAAGTTGAAGAACGGTGTCTATGAAACAAGTAACTTTGCAATCCTTGCGGAGCATACCACAGGCTTTACATACGCAAGATATTTTAGGAGCACATACATGAGAACAAAGGCTTCAAATTGAGACCAAGTACGTCTTTCTATCTCCTCGCCTTCATTGCAAATAGGCGTCAGAAGTTGAAGAACGGTGTCTATGAAACAAGTAACTTTGCAATCCTTGCGGAGCATACCACAGGCTTTACATACGCAAGATATTTTAGGAGCACATACATGAGAACAAAGGCTTCAAATTGAGACCAAGTACGTCTTTCTATCTCCTCGCCTTCATTGCAAATAGGCGTCAGAAGTTGAAGAACGGTGTCTATGAAACAAGTAACTTTGCAATCCTTGCGGAGCATACCACAGGCTTTACATACGCAAGATATTTTAGGAGCACATACATGAGATCAAAGGCTTCAAATTGAGACCAAGTACGTCTTTCTATCTCCTCGCCCTGTTAGTTGCAAATGGCGTCAGAAGTTTTAGATCGGTGTCTATGAAGTTCAAGAACGGTGTCTATGAAACAAGTAACTTTGCAATCCTTGCGGAGCATACCACAGGCTTTACATACGCAAGATATTTTAGGAGCACATACATGAGAACAAAGGCTTCAAATTGAGACCAAGTACGTCTTTCTATCTCCTCGCCTTCTTCGGTGTCTAGGCGTCAGAAGTTGAAGCTCGGTGTCTTTGACATAAGTCACTTTGCAATCCTTGCGGAGCATACCACAGGCTTTACATACGCAAGATATTTTAGGAGCACATACATGAGAACAAAGGCTTCAAATTGAGACCAAGTACGTCTTTCTATCTCCTCGCCTTCAGTGCAAATAGGCGTCAGAAGTTGAAGAACGGTGTCTATGAAGTTAAAGAACGGTGTCTATGAAACAAGTAACTTTGCAATCCTTGCGGAGCATACCACAGGCTTTACATACGCAAGATATTTTAGGAGCACATACATGAGAACAAAGGCTTCAAATTGAGACCAAGTACGTCTTTCTATCTCCTCGCCTTCTTAGCAAATAGGCGTCAGAAGTTGAAGAACGGTGTCTATGAAACAAGTAACTTTGCAATCCTTGCGGAGCATACCACAGGCTTTACATACGCAAGATATTTTAGGAGCACATACAAGAGAACAAAGGCTTCAAATTGAGACCAAGTACGTCTTTCTATCTCCTCGCCTTCATTGCAAATAGGCGTCAGAAGTTGAAGAACGGTGTCTATGAAACAAGTAACTTTGCAATCCTTGCGGAGCATACCACAGGCTTTACATACGCAAGATATTTTAGGAGCACATACATGAGAACAAAGGCTTCAAATTGAGACCAAGTACGTCTTTCTATCTCCTCGCCTTCATTGCAAATAGGCGTCAGAAGTTGAAGAACGGTGTCTATGAAACAAGTAACTTTGCAATCCTTGCGGAGCATACCACAGGCTTTACATACGCAAGATATTTTAGGAGCACATACATGAGAACAAAGGCTTCAAATTGAGACCAAGTACGTCTTTCTATCTCCTCGCCTTCTTAGCAAATAGGCGTCAGAAGTTGAAGAACGGTGTCTATGAAACAAGTAACTTTGCAATCCTTGCGGAGCATACCACAGGCTTTACATACGCAAGATATTTTAGGAGCACATACATGAGAACAAAGGCTTCAAATTGAGACCAAGTACGTCTTTCTATCTCCTCGCCTTCTTAGCAAATAGGCGTCAGAAGTTGAAGAACGGTGTCTATGAAACAAGTAACTTTGCAATCCTTGCGGAGCATACCACAGGCTTTACATACGCAAGATATTTTAGGAGCACATACATGAGAACAAAGGCTTCAAATTGAGACCAAGTACGTCTTTCTATCTCCTCGCCTTCATTGCAAATAGGCGTCAGAAGTTGAAGAACGGAGTCTATGAAGTTAAAGAACGGTGTCTATGAAACAAGTAACTTTGCAATCCTTGCGGAGCATACCACAGGCTTTACATACGCAAGATATTTTAGGAGCACATACATGAGAACAAAGGCTTCAAATTGAGACCAAGTACGTCTTTCTATCTCCTCGCCTTCATTGCAAATAGGCGTCAGAAGTTGAAGAACGGTGTCTATGAAGTTGAAGAACGGTGTCTATGAAACAAGTAACTTTGCAATCCTTGCGGAGCATACCACAGGCTTTACATACGCAAGATATTTTAGGAGCACATACATGAGAACAAAGGCTTCAAATTGAGACCAAGTACGTCTTTCTATCTCCTCGCCTTCATTGCAAATAGGCGTCAGAAGTTGAAGAACGGTGTCTATGAAGTTGAAGAACGGTGTCTATGAAACAAGTAACTTTGCAATCCTTGCGGAGCATACCACAGGCTTTACATACGCAAGATATTTTAGGAGCACATACATGAGAACAAAGGCTTCAAATTGAGACCAAGTACGTCTTTCTATCTCCTCGCCTTCTTAGCAAATAGGCGTCAGAAGTTGAAGAACGGTGTCTATGAAACAAGTAACTTTGCAATCCTTGCGGAGCATACCACAGGCTTTACATACGCAAGATATTTTAGGAGCACATACATGAGAACAAAGGCTTCAAATTGAGACCAAGTACGACTTTCTATCTCCTCGCCTTCGTAGCAAATAGGCGTCAGAAGTTGAAGAACGGTGTCTATGAAACAAGTAACTTTGCAATCCTTGCGGAGCATACCACAGGCTTTACATACGCAAGATATTTTAGGAGCACATACATGAGAACAAAGGCTTCAAATTGAGACCAAGTACGTCTTTCTATCTCCTCGCCTTCATTGCAAATAGGCGTCAGAAGTTGAAGAACGGTGTCTATGAAACAAGTAACTTTGCAATCCTTGCGGAGCATACCACAGGCTTTACATACGCAAGATATTTTAGGAGCACATACATGAGAACAAAGGCTTCAAATTGAGACCAAGTACGTCTTTCTATCTCCTCGCCTTCTTAGCAAATAGGCGTCAGAAGTTGAAGAACGGTGTCTATGAAACAAGTAACTTTGCAATCCTTGCGGAGCATACCACAGGCTTTACATACGCAAGATATTTTAGGAGCACATACATGAGAACAAAGGCTTCAAATTGAGACCAAGTACGTCTTTCTATCTCCTCGCCTTCTTAGCAAATAGGCGTCAGAAGTTGACGATCGGTGTCTATGAAACAAGTAACTTTGCAATCCTTGCGGAGCATACCACAGGCTTTACATACGCAAGATATTTTAGGAGCACATACATGAGAACAAAGGCTTCAAATTGAGACCAAGTACGTCTTTCTATCTCCTCGCCTTCATTGCAAATAGGCGTCAGAAGTTGAAGAACGGTGTCTATGAAGTTGAAGAACGGTGTCTATGAAACAAGTAACTTTGCAATCCTTGCGGAGCATACCACAGGCTTTACATACGCAAGATATTTTAGGAGCACATACATGAGAACAAAGGCTTCAAATTGAGACCAAGTACGTCTTTCTATCTCCTCGCCTTCATTGCAAATAGGCGTCAGAAGTTGAAGAACGGTGTCTATGAAGTTGAAGAACGGTGTCTATGAAACAAGTAACTTTGCAATCCTTGCGGAGCATACCACAGGCTTTACATACGCAAGATATTTTAGGAGCACATACATGAGAACAAAGGCTTCAAATTGAGACCAAGTACGTCTTTCTATCTCCTCGCCTTCTTAGCAAATAGGCGTCAGAAGTTGAAGAACGGTGTCTATGAAACAAGTAACTTTGCAATCCTTGCGGAGCATACCACAGGCTTTACATACGCAAGATATTTTAGGAGCACATACATGAGAACAAAGGCTTCAAATTGAGACCAAGTACGTCTTTCTATCTCCTCGCCTTCATTGCAAATAGGCGTCAGAAGTTGAAGAACGGTGTCTATGAAACAAGTAACTTTGCAATCCTTGCGGAGCATACCACAGGCTTTACATACGCAAGATATTTTAGGAGCACATACATGAGAACAAAGGCTTCAAATTGAGACCAAGTACGTCTTTCTATCTCCTCGCCTTCATTGCAAATAGGCGTCAGAAGTTGAAGAACGGTGTCTATGAAACAAGTAACTTTGCAATCCTTGCGGAGCATACCACAGGCTTTACATACGCAAGATATTTTAGGAGCACATACATGAGAACAAAGGCTTCAAATTGAGACCAAGTACGTCTTTCTATCTCCTCGCCTTCATTGCAAATAGGCGTCAGAAGTTGAAGAACGGTGTCTATGAAGTTAAAGAACGGTGTCTATGAAACAAGTAACTTTGCAATCCTTGCGGAGCATACCACAGGCTTTACATACGCAAGATATTTTAGGAGCACATACATGAGAACAAAGGCTTCAAATTGAGACCAAGTACGTCTTTCTATCTCCTCGCCTTCTTAGCAAATAGGCGTCAGAAGTTGAAGAACGGTGTCTATGAAACAAGTAACTTTGCAATCCTTGCGGAGCATACCACAGGCTTTACATACGCAAGATATTTTAGGAGCACATACATGAGAACAAAGGCTTCAAATTGAGACCAAGTACGTCTTTCTATCTCCTCGCCTTCATTGCAAATAGGCGTCAGAAGTTGAAGAACGGTGTCTATGAAACAAGTAACTTTGCAATCCTTGCGGAGCATACCACAGGCTTTACATACGCAAGATATTTTAGGAGCACATACATGAGAACAAAGGCTTCAAATTGAGACCAAGTACGTCTTTCTATCTCCTCGCCTTCATTGCAAATAGGCGTCAGAAGTTGAAGAACGGTGTCTATGAAACAAGTAACTTTGCAATCCTTGCGGAGCATACCACAGGCTTTACATACGCAAGATATTTTAGGAGCACATACATGAGAACAAAGGCTTCAAATTGAGACCAAGTACGTCTTTCTATCTCCTCGCCTTCTTAGCAAATAGGCGTCAGAAGTTGAAGAACGGTGTCTATGAAACAAGTAACTTTGCAATCCTTGCGGAGCATACCACAGGCTTTACATACGCAAGATATTTTAGGAGCACATACATGAGAACAAAGGCTTCAAATTGAGACCAAGTACGTCTTTCTATCTCCTCGTTTTCTTAGCAAATAGGCGTCAGAAGTTGAAGAACGGTGTCTATGAAACAAGTAACTTTGCAATCCTTGCGGAGCATACCACAGGCTTTACATACGCAAGATATTTTAGGAGCACATACATGAGAACAAAGGCTTCAAATTGAGACCAAGTACGTCTTTCTATCTCCTCGCCTTCATTGCAAATAGGCGTCAGAAGTTGAAGAACGGTGTCTATGAAGTTGAAGAACGGTGTCTATGAAACAAGTAACTTTGCAATCCTTGCGGAGCATACCACAGGCTTTACATACGCAAGATATTTTAGGAGCACATACATGAGAACAAAGGCTTCAAATTGAGACCAAGTACGTCTTTCTATCTCCTCGCCTTCATTGCAAATAGGCGTCAGAAGTTGAAGAACGGTGTCTATGAAGTTGAAGAACGGTGTCTATGAAACAAGTAACTTTGCAATCCTTGCGGAGCATACCACAGGCTTTACATACGCAAGATATTTTAGGAGCACATACATGAGAACAAAGGCTTCAAATTGAGACCAAGTACGTCTTTCTATCTCCTCGCCTTCATTGCAAATAGGCGTCAGAAGTTGAAGAACGGTGTCTATGAAGTTGAAGAACGGTGTCTATGAAACAAGTAACTTTGCAATCCTTGCGGAGCATACCACAGGCTTTACATACGCAAGATATTTTAGGAGCACATACATGAGAACAAAGGCTTCAAATTGAGACCAAGTACGTCTTTCTATCTCCTCGCCTTCTTAGCAAATAGGCGTCAGAAGTTGAAGAATATCGGTGTCTATGAAACAAGTAACTTTGCAATCCTTGCGGAGCATACCACAGGCTTTACATACGCAAGATATTTTAGGAGCACATACATGAGAACAAAGGCTTCAAATTGAGACCAAGTACGTCTTTCTATCTCCTCGCCTTCATTGCAAATAGGCGTCAGAAGTTGAAGAACGGTGTCTATGAAACAAGTAACTTTGCAATCCTTGCGGAGCATACCACAGGCTTTACATACGCAAGATATTTTAGGAGCACATACATGAGAACAAAGGCTTCAAATTGAGACCAAGTACGTCTTTCTATCTCCTCGCCTTCATTGCAAATAGGCGTCAGAAGTTGAAGAACGGTGTCTATGAAACAAGTAACTTTGCAATCCTTGCTGAGCATACCACGGGCTTTACATACGCAAGATAGGCGTCAGAAGGTGAAGAACGGTGTCTATGAAGTTGAAGATCGGTGTCTATGAAACAAGTAACTTTGCAATCCTTGCGGAGCATACAACAGGCTTTACATACGCAAGATATTTTAGGAGCACATACATGAGAACAAAGGCTTCAAATTGAGACCAAGTACGTCTTTCTATCTCCTCGCCTTCTTAGCAAATAGGCGTCAGAAGTTGAAGATCGGTGTCTATGAAACAAGTAACTTTGCAATCCTTGCGGAGCATACCACAGGCTTTACATACGCAAGATATTTTAGGAGCACATACATGAGAACAAAGGCTTCAAATTGAGACCAAGTACGTCTTTCTATCTCCTCGCCTTCATTGCAAATAGGCGTCAGAAGGTGAAGAACAGTGTCTATGAAGTTGAAGATCGGTGTCTATGAAACAAGTAACTTTGCAATCCTTGCGGAGCATACCACAGGCTTTACATACGCAAGATATTTTAGGAGCACATACAAGAGAACAAAGGCTTTAAATTGAGACCAAGTACGTCTTTCTATCTCCTCGCCTTCATTGCAAATAGGCGTCAGAAGTTGAAGAACGGTGTCTATGAAACAAGTAACTTTGCAATCCTTGCGGAGCATACCACAGGCTTTACATACGCAAGATATTTTAGGAGCACATACATGAGAACAAAGGCTTCAAATTGAGACCAAGTACGTCTTTCTATCTCCTCGCCCTCTTAGCAAATAGGCGTCAGAAGTTGAAGAACGGTGTCTATGAAACAAGTAACTTTGAAATCCTTGCGGAGCATACCACAGGCTTTACATACGCAAGATATTTTAGGAGCACATACATGGGAACAAAGGCTTCAAATTGAGACCAAGTACGTCTTTCTATCTCCTCGCCCTCTTAGCAAATAGGCGTCAGAAGTTGAAGAACGGTGTCTATGAAACAAGTAACTTTGCAATCCTTGCGGAGCATACCACAGGCTTTACATACGCAAGATATTTTAGGAGCACATACAAGAGAACAAAGGCTTCAAATTGAGGACAAGTACGTCTTTCTATCTCCTCGCCTTCATTGCAAATAGGCGTCAGAAGTTGAAGAACGGTGTCTATGAAACAAGTAACTTTGAAATCCTTGCGGAGCATACCACAGGCTTTACATACGCAAGATATTTTAGGAGCACATACATGAGAACAAAGGCTTCAAATTGAGACCAAGTACGTCTTTCTATCTCCTCGCCCTCTTAGCAAATAGGCGTCAGAAGTTGAAGAACGGTGTCTATAAAACAAGTAACTTTGCAATCCTTGCGGAGCATACCACAGGCTTTACATACGCAAGATATTTTAGGAGCACATACAAGAGAACAAAGGCTTCAAATTGAGACCAAGTACGTCTTTCTATCTCCTCGCCTTCATTGCAAATAGGTGTCAGAAGTTGAAGAACGGTGTCTATGAAACAAGTAACTTTGCAATACTAGCGGAGCATACCACGGGCTTTACATACGCAAGATATTTAAGGAGCACATACAAGAGAACAAAGGCTTCAAATTGAGGCCAAGTACGTCTTTCTATCTCCTCGCCTTCATTGCAAATAGGCGTCAGAAGTTGATGAACGGTGTCTATGAAACAAGTAACTTTGAAATCCTTGCGGAGCATACCACAGGCTTTACATACGCAAGATATTTTAGGAGCACATACATGAGAACAAAGGCTTCAAATTGAGACCAAGTACGTCTTTCTATCTCCTCGCCCTCTTAGCAAATAGGCGTCAGAAGTTGAAGAACGGTGTCTATGAAACAAGTAACTTTGCAATCCTTGCGGAGCATACCACAGGCTTTACATACGCAAGATATTTTAGGAGCACATACAAGAGAACAAAGGCTTCAAATTGAGGACAAGTACGTCTTTCTATCTCCTCGCCTTCATTGCAAATAGGCGTCAGAAGTTGAAGAACGGTGTCTATGAAACAAGTAACTTTGAAATCCTTGCGGAGCATACCACAGGCTTTACATACGCAAGATATTTTAGGAGCACATACATGAGAACAAAGGCTTCAAATTGAGACCAAGTACGTCTTTCTATCTCCTCGCCTTCATTGCAAATAGGCGTCAGAAGTTGAAGAACGGTGTCTATGAAACAAGTAACTTTGCAATACTAGCGGAGCATACCACAGGCTTTACATACGCAAGATATTTTAGGAGCACATACATGAGAACAAAGGCTTCAAATTGAGACCAAGTACGTCTTTCTATCTCCTCGCCTTCTTAGCAAATAGGCGTCAGAAGTTGAAGATCGGTGTCTATGAAACAAGTAACTTTGCAATCCTTGCGGAGCATACCACAGGCTTTACATACGCAAGATATTTTAGGAGCACATACATGAGAACAAAGGCTTCAAATTGAGACCAAGTACGTCTTTCTATCTCCTCGCCTTCATTGCAAATAGGCGTCAGAAGGTGAAGAACAGTGTCTATGAAGTTGAAGATCGGTGTCTATGAAACAAGTAACTTTGCAATCCTTGCGGAGCATACCACAGGCTTTACATACGCAAGATATTTTAGGAGCACATACAAGAGAACAAAGGCTTTAAATTGAGACCAAGTACGTCTTTCTATCTCCTCGCCTTCATTGCAAATAGGCGTCAGAAGTTGAAGAACGGTGTCTATGAAACAAGTAACTTTGCAATCCTTGCGGAGCATACCACAGGCTTTACATACGCAAGATATTTTAGGAGCACATACATGAGAACAAAGGCTTCAAATTGAGACCAAGTACGTCTTTCTATCTCCTCGCCCTCTTAGCAAATAGGCGTCAGAAGTTGAAGAACGGTGTCTATGAAACAAGTAACTTTGAAATCCTTGCGGAGCATACCACAGGCTTTACATACGCAAGATATTTTAGGAGCACATACATGGGAACAAAGGCTTCAAATTGAGACCAAGTACGTCTTTCTATCTCCTCGCCCTCTTAGCAAATAGGCGTCAGAAGTTGAAGAACGGTGTCTATGAAACAAGTAACTTTGCAATCCTTGCGGAGCATACCACAGGCTTTACATACGCAAGATATTTTAGGAGCACATACAAGAGAACAAAGGCTTCAAATTGAGGACAAGTACGTCTTTCTATCTCCTCGCCTTCATTGCAAATAGGCGTCAGAAGTTGAAGAACGGTGTCTATGAAACAAGTAACTTTGAAATCCTTGCGGAGCATACCACAGGCTTTACATACGCAAGATATTTTAGGAGCACATACATGAGAACAAAGGCTTCAAATTGAGACCAAGTACGTCTTTCTATCTCCTCGCCCTCTTAGCAAATAGGCGTCAGAAGTTGAAGAACGGTGTCTATAAAACAAGTAACTTTGCAATCCTTGCGGAGCATACCACAGGCTTTACATACGCAAGATATTTTAGGAGCACATACAAGAGAACAAAGGCTTCAAATTGAGACCAAGTACGTCTTTCTATCTCCTCGCCTTCATTGCAAATAGGTGTCAGAAGTTGAAGAACGGTGTCTATGAAACAAGTAACTTTGCAATACTAGCGGAGCATACCACGGGCTTTACATACGCAAGATATTTTAGGAGCACATACAAGAGAACAAAGGCTTCAAATTGAGGCCAAGTACGTCTTTCTATCTCCTCGCCTTCATTGCAAATAGGCGTCAGAAGTTGAAGAACGGTGTCTATGAAACAAGTAACTTTGAAATCCTTGCGGAGCATACCACAGGCTTTACATACGCAAGATATTTTAGGAGCACATACATGAGAACAAAGGCTTCAAATTGAGACCAAGTACGTCTTTCTATCTCCTCGCCCTCTTAGCAAATAGGCGTCAGAAGTTGAAGAACGGTGTCTATGAAACAAGTAACTTTGCAATCCTTGCGGAGCATACCACAGGCTTTACATACGCAAGATATTTTAGGAGCACATACAAGAGAACAAAGGCTTCAAATTGAGGACAAGTACGTCTTTCTATCTCCTCGCCTTCATTGCAAATAGGCGTCAGAAGTTGAAGAACGGTGTCTATGAAACAAGTAACTTTGAAATCCTTGCGGAGCATACCACAGGCTTTACATACGCAAGATATTTTAGGAGCACATACATGAGAACAAAGGCTTCAAATTGAGACCAAGTACGTCTTTCTATCTCCTCGCCTTCATTGCAAATAGGCGTCAGAAGTTGAAGAACGGTGTCTATGAAACAAGTAACTTTGCAATACTAGCGGAGCATACCACAGGCTTTACATACGCAAGATATTTTAGGAGCACATACATGAGAACAAAGGCTTCAAATTGAGACCAAGTACGTCTTTCTATCTCCTCGCCTTCTTAGCAAATAGGCGTCAGAAGTTGAAGATCGGTGTCTATGAAACAAGTAACTTTGCAATCCTTGCGGAGCATACCACAGGCTTTACATACGCAAGATATTTTAGGAGCACATACATGAGAACAAAGGCTTCAAATTGAGACCAAGTACGTCTTTCTATCTCCTCGCCTTCATTGCAAATAGGCGTCAGAAGGTGAAGAACAGTGTCTATGAAGTTGAAGATCGGTGTCTATGAAACAAGTAACTTTGCAATCCTTGCGGAGCATACCACAGGCTTTACATACGCAAGATATTTTAGGAGCACATACAAGAGAACAAAGGCTTCAAATTGAGACCAAGTACGTCTTTCTATCTCCTCGCCTTCATTGCAAATAGGTGTCAGAAGTTGAAGAACGGTGTCTATGAAACAAGTAACTTTGCAATACTAGCGGAGCATACCACGGGCTTTACATACGCAAGATATTTTAGGAGCACATACAAGAGAACAAAGGCTTCAAATTGAGGCCAAGTACGTCTTTCTATCTCCTCGCCTTCATTGCAAATAAGCGTCAGAAGTTGATGAACGGTGTCTATGAAACAAGTAACTTTGAAATCCTTGCGGAGCATACCACAGGCTTTACATACGCAAGATATTTTAGGAGCACATACATGAGAACAAAGGCTTCAAATTGAGACCAAGTACGTCTTTCTATCTCCTCGCCCTCTTAGCAAATAGGCGTCAGAAGTTGAAGAACGGTGTCTATGAAACAAGTAACTTTGCAATCCTTGCGGAGCATACCACATGATGTATATACTCAAGAAATTTTAGGAGCACATACAAGAGAACAAAGGCTTCAAATTGAGGACAAGTACGTCTTTCTATCTCCTCGCCTTCATTGCAAATAGGCGTCAGAAGTTGAAGAACGGTGTCTATGAAACAAGTAACTTTGAAATCCTTGCGGAGCATACCACAGGCTTTACATACGCAAGATATTTTAGGAGCACATACATGAGAACAAAGGCTTCAAATTGAGACCAAGTACGTCTTTCTATCTCCTCGCCTTCATTGCAAATAGGCGTCAGAAGTTGAAGAACGGTGTCTATGAAACAAGTAACTTTGCAATACTAGCGGAGCATACCACAGGCTTTACATACGCAAGATATTTTAGGAGCACATACATGAGAACAAAGGCTTCAAATTGAGACCAAGTACGTCTTTCTATCTCCTCGCCTTCTTAGCAAATAGGCGTCAGAAGTTGAAGATCGGTGTCTATGAAACAAGTAACTTTGCAATCCTTGCGGAGCATACCACAGGCTTTACATACGCAAGATATTTTAGGAGCACATACATGAGAACAAAGGCTTCAAATTGAGACCAAGTACGTCTTTCTATCTCCTCGCCTTCATTGCAAATAGGCGTCAGAAGGTGAAGAACAGTGTCTATGAAGTTGAAGATCGGTGTCTATGAAACAAGTAACTTTGCAATCCTTGCGGAGCATACCACAGGCTTTACATACGCAAGATATTTTAGGAGCACATACAAGAGAACAAAGGCTTTAAATTGAGACCAAGTACGTCTTTCTATCTCCTCGCCTTCATTGCAAATAGGCGTCAGAAGTTGAAGAACGGTGTCTATGAAACAAGTAACTTTGCAATCCTTGCGGAGCATACCACAGGCTTTACATACGCAAGATATTTTAGGAGCACATACATGAGAACAAAGGCTTCAAATTGAGACCAAGTACGTCTTTCTATCTCCTCGCCCTCTTAGCAAATAGGCGTCAGAAGTTGAAGAACGGTGTCTATGAAACAAGTAACTTTGAAATCCTTGCGGAGCATACCACAGGCTTTACATACGCAAGATATTTTAGGAGCACATACATGGGAACAAAGGCTTCAAATTGAGACCAAGTACGTCTTTCTATCTCCTCGCCCTCTTAGCAAATAGGCGTCAGAAGTTGAAGAACGGTGTCTATGAAACAAGTAACTTTGCAATCCTTGCGGAGCATACCACAGGCTTTACATACGCAAGATATTTTAGGAGCACATACAAGAGAACAAAGGCTTCAAATTGAGGACAAGTACGTCTTTCTATCTCCTCGCCTTCATTGCAAATAGGCGTCAGAAGTTGAAGAACGGTGTCTATGAAACAAGTAACTTTGAAATCCTTGCGGAGCATACCACAGGCTTTACATACGCACGATATTTTAGGAGCACATACATGAGAACAAAGGCTTCAAATTGAGACCAAGTACGTCTTTCTATCTCCTCGCCCTCTTAGCAAATAGGCGTCAGAAGTTGAAGAACGGTGTCTATAAAACAAGTAACTTTGCAATCCTTGCGGAGCATACCACAGGCTTTACATACGCAAGATATTTTAGGAGCACATACAAGAGAACAAAGGCTTCAAATTGAGACCAAGTACGTCTTTCTATCTCCTCGCCTTCATTGCAAATAGGCGTCAGAAGTTGAAGAACGGTGTCTATGAAACAAGTAACTTTGCAATACTAGCGGAGCATACCACAGGCTTTACATACGCAAGATATTTTAGGAGCACATACATGAGAACAAAGGCTTCAAATTGAGACCAAGTACGTCTTTCTATCTCCTCGCCTTCTTAGCAAATAGGCGTCAGAAGTTGAAGATCGGTGTCTATGAAACAAGTAACTTTGCAATCCTTGCGGAGCATACCACAGGCTTTACATACGCAAGATATTTTAGGAGCACATACATGAGAACAAAGGCTTCAAATTGAGACCAAGTACGTCTTTCTATCTCCTCGCCTTCATTGCAAATAGGCGTCAGAAGGTGAAGAACAGTGTCTATGAAGTTGAAGATCGGTGTCTATGAAACAAGTAACATTTCAATCCTTGCGGAGCATACCACAGGCTTTACATACGCAAGATATTTTAGGAGCACATACATGAGAACAAAGGCTTCAAATTGAGACCAAGTACGTCTTTCTATCTCCTCGCCTTCTTAGCAAATAGGCGTCAGAAGTTGAAGATCGGTGTCTATGAAACAAGTAACTTTGCAATCCTTGCGGAGCATACCACAGGCTTTACATACGCAAGATATTTTAGGAGCACATACATGAGAACAAAGGCTTCAAATTGAGACCAAGTACATCTTTCTATCTCCTCGCCCTCTTAGCAAATAGGCGTCAGAAGTTGAAGAACGGTGTCTATGAAACAAGTAACTTTGAAATCCTTGCGGAGCATACCACAGGCTTTACATACGCAAGATATTTTAGGAGCACATACATGGGAACAAAGGCTTCAAATTGAGACCAAGTACGTCTTTCTATCTCCTCGCCCTCTTAGCAAATAGGCGTCAGAAGTTGAAGAACGGTGTCTATAAATCAAGTAACTTTGCAATCCTTGCGGAGCATACCACAGGCTTTACATACGCAAGATATTTTAGGAGCACATACAAGAGAACAAAGGCTTCAAATTGAGACCAAGTACGTCTTTCTATCTCCTCGCCTTCATTGCAAATAGGCGTCAGAAGTTGAAGAACGGTGTCTATGAAACAAGTAACTTTGAAATCCTTGCGGAGCATACCACAGGCTTTACATACGCAAGATATTTTAGGAGCACATACATGAGAACAAAGGCTTCAAATTGAGACCAAGTACGTCTTTCTATCTCCTCACCCTCTTAGCAAATAGGCGTCAGAAGTTGAAGAACGGTGTCTATAAAACAAGTAACTTTGCAATCCTTGCGGAGCATACCACAGGCTTTACATACGCAAGATATTTTAGGAGCACATACAAGAGAAGAAAGGCTTCAAATTGAGACCAAGTACGTCTTTCTATCTCCTCGCCTTCATTGCAAATAGGCGTCAGAAGTTGAAGAACGGTGTCTATGAAACAAGTAACTTTGCAATACTAGCGGAGCATACCACAGGCTTTACATACGCAAGATATTTTAGGAGCACATACATGAGAACAAAGGCTTCAAATTGAGACCAAGTACGTCTTTCTATCTCCTCGCCTTCATTGCAAATAGGCGTCAGAAGGTGAAGAACAGTGTCTATGAAGTTGAAGATCGGTGTCTATGAAACAAGTAACTTTGCAATCCTTGCGGAGCATACCACAGGCTTTACATACGCAAGATATTTTAGGAGCACATACATGAGAACAAAGGCTTCAAATTGAGACCAAGTACGTCTTTCTATCTCCTCGCCTTCATTGCAAATAGGCGTCAGAAGTTGAAGAACGGTGTCTATGAAACAAGTAACTTTGCAATCCTTGCGGAGCATACCACAGGCTTTACATACGCAAGATATTTTAGGAGCACATACATGAGAACAAAGGCTTCAAATTGAGACCAAGTACGTCTTTCTATCTCCTCGCCTTCTTAGCAAATAGGCGTCAGAAGTTGAAGATCGGTGTCTATGAAACAAGTAACTTTGCAATCCTTGCGGAGCATACCACAGGCTTTACATACGCAAGATATTTTAGGAGCACATACAAGAGAACAAAGGCTTCAAATTGAGACCAAGTACGTCTTTCTATCTCCTCGCCTTCATTGCAAATAGGCGTCAGAAGTTGAAGAACGGTGTCTATGAAACAAGTAACTTTGCAATACTAGCGGAGCATACCACAGGCTTTACATACGCAAGATATTTTAGGAGCACATACATGAGAACAAAGGCTTCAAATTGAGACCAAGTACGTCTTTCTATCTCCTCGCCTTCATTGCAAATAGGCGTCAGAATGTGAAGAACAGTGTCTATGAAGTTGAAGATCGGTGTCTATGAAACAAGTAACTTTGCAATCCTTGCGGAGCATACCACAGGCTTTACATACGCAAGATATTTTAGGAGCACATACATGAGAACAAAGGCTTCAAATTGAGACCAAGTACGTCTTTCTATCTCCTCGCCTTCTTAGCAAATAGGCGTCAGAAGTTGAAGATCGGTGTCTATGAAACAAGTAACTTTGCAATCCTTGCGGAGCATACCACAGGCTTTACATACGCAAGATATTTTAGGAGCACATACATGAGAACAAAGGCTTCAAATTGAAACCAAGTACGTCTTTCTATCTCCTCGCCTTCATTGCAAATAGGCGTCAGAAGGTGAAGAACAGTGTCTATGAAGTTGAAGATCGGTGTCTATGAAACAAGTAACTTTGCAATCCTTGCGGAGCATACCACAGGCTTTACATACGCAAGATATTTTAGGAGCACATACAAGAGAACAAAGGCTTCAAATTGAGACCAAGTACGTCTTTCTATCTCCTCGCCTTCATTGCAAATAGGCGTCAGAAGTTGAAGAACGGTGTCTATGAAACAAGTAACTTTGCAATCCTTGCGGAGCATACCACAGGCTTTACATACGCAAGATATTTTAGGAGCTCATACATGAGAACAAAGGCTTCAAATTGAGACCAAGTACGTCTTTCTATCTCCTCGCCCTCTTAGCAAATAGGCGTCAGAAGTTGAAGAACGGTGTCTATAAAACAAGTAACTTTGCAATCCTTGCGGAGCATACCACAGGCTTTACATACGCAAGATATTTTAGGAGCACATACAAGAGAACAAAGGCTTCAAATTGAGACCAAGTACGTCTTTCTATCTCCTCGCCTTCATTGCAAATAGGCGTCAGAAGTTGAAGAACGGTGTCTATGAAACAAGTAACTTTGCAATACTAGCGGAGCATACCACAGGCTTTATATACGCAAGATATTTTAGGAGCACATACATGAGAACAAAGGCTTCAAATTGAGACCAAGTACGTCTTTCTATCTCCTCGCCTTCTTAGCAAATAGGCGTCAGAAGTTGAAGATCGGTGTCTATGAAACAAGTAACTTTGCAATCCTTGCGGAGCATACCACAGGCTTTACATACGCAAGATATTTTAGGAGCACATACATGAGAACAAAGGCTTCAAATTGAGACCAAGTACGTCTTTCTATCTCCTCGCCTTCATTGCAAATAGGCGTCAGAAGTTGAAGAACGGTGTCTATGAAACAAGTAACTTTGCAATCCTTGCGGAGCATACCACAGGCTTTACATACGCAAGATATTTTAGGAGCCCATACATGAGAACAAAGGCTTCAAATTGAGACCAAGTACGTCTTTCTATCTCCTCGCCCTCTTAGCAAATAGGCGTCAGAAGTTGAAGAACGGTGTCTATAAAACAAGTAACTTTGCAATCCTTGCGGAGCATACCACAGGCTTTACATACGCAAGATATTTTAGGAGCACATACAAGAGAACAAAGGCTTCAAATTGAGACCAAGTACGTCTTTCAATCTCCTCGCCTTCATTGCAAATAGGCGTCAGAAGTTGAAGAACGGTGTCTATGAAACAAGTAACTTTGCAATACTAGCGGAGCATACCACAGGCTTTACATACGCAAGATATTTTAGGAGCACATACATGAGAACAAAGGCTTCAAATTGAGACCAAGTACGTCTTTCTATCTCCTCGCCTTCATTGCAAATAGGCGTCAGAAGTTGAAGAACGGTGTCTATGAAACAAGTAACTTTGCAATCCTTGCGGAGCATACCACAGGCTTTACATACGCAAGATATTTTAGGAGCACATACAAGAGAACAAAGGCTTCAAATTGAGACCAAGTACGTCTTTCTATCTCCTCGCCTTCTTAGCAAATAGGCGTCAGAAGTTGAAGATCGGTGTCTATGAAACAAGTAACTTTGCAATCCTTGCGGAGCATACCACAGGCTTTACATACGCAAGATATTTTAGGAGCACATACATGAGAACAAAGGCTTCAAATTGAGACCAAGTACGTCTTTCTATCTCCTCGCCTTCTTAGCAAATAGGCGTCAGAAGTTGAAGATCGGTGTCTATGAAACAAGTAACTTTGCAATCCTTGCGGAGCATACCACAGGCTTTACATACGCAAGATATTTTAGGAGCACATACATGAGAACAAAGGCTTCAAATTGAGACCAAGTACGTCTTTCTATCTCCTCGCCTTCTTAGCAAATAGGCGTCAGAAGTTGAAGATCGGTGTCTATGAAACAAGTAACTTTGCAATCCTTGCGGAGCATACCACAGGATTTACATACGCAAGATATTTTAGGAGCACATACAAGAGAACAAAGGCTTCAAATTGAGACCAAGTACGTCTTTCTATCTCCTCGCCTTCATTGCAAATAGGCGTCAGAAGTTGAAGAACGGTGTCTATGAAACAAGTAACTTTGCAATACTAGCGGAGCATACCACAGGCTTTACATACGCAAGATATTTTAGGAGCACATACATGAGAACAAAGGCTTCAAATTGAGACCAAGTACGTCTTTCTATCTCCTCGCCTTCATTGCAAATAGGCGTCAGAAGGTGAAGAACAGTGTCTATGAAGTTGAAGATCGGTGTCTATGAAACAAGTAACTTTGCAATCCTTGCGGAGCATACCACAGGCTTTACATACGCAAGATATTTTAGGAGCACATACATGAGAACAAAGGCTTCAAATTGAGACCAAGTACGTCTTTCTATCTCCTCGCCTTCATTGCAAATAGGCGTCAGAAGTTGAAGAACGGTGTCTATGAAACAAGTAACTTTGCAATCCTTGCGGAGCATACCACAGGCTTTACATACGCAAGATATTTTAGGAGCACATACATGAGAACAAAGGCTTCAAATTGAGACCAAGTACGTCTTTCTATCTCCTCGCCTTCTTAGCAAATAGGCGTCAGAAGTTGAAGATCGGTGTCTATGAAACAAGTAACTTTGCAATCCTTGCGGAGCATACCACAGGCTTTACATACGCAAGATATTTTAGGAGCACAGACATGAGAACAAAGGCTTCAAATTGAGACCAAGTACGTCTTTCTATCTCCTTGCCTTCATTGCAAATAGGCGTCAGAAGTTGAAGATCGGTGTCTATGAAACAAGTAACTTTGCAATCCTTGCGGAGCATACCACAGGCTTTACATACGCAAGATATTTTAGGAGCACATACAAGAGAACAAAGGCTTCAAATTGAGACCAAGTACGTCTTTCTATCTCCTCGCCTTCATTGCAAATAGGCGTCAGAAGTTGAAGAACGGTGTCTATGAAACAAGTAACTTTGCAATCCTTGCGGAGCATACCACAGGCTTTACATACGCAAAATATTTTAGGAGCTCATACATGAGAACAAAGGCTTCAAATTGAGACCAAGTACGTCTTTCTATCTCCTCGCCCTCTTAGCAAATAGGCGTCAGAAGTTGAAGAACGGTGTCTATAAAACAAGTAACTTTGCAATCCTTGCGGAGCATACCACAGGCTTTACATACGCAAGATATTTTAGGAGCACATACAAGAGAACAAAGGCTTCAAATTGAGACCAAGTACGTCTTTCTATCTCCTCGCCTTCATTGCAAATAGGCGTCAGAAGTTGAAGAACGGTGTCTATGAAACAAGTAACTTTGCAATACTAGCGGAGCATACCACAGGCTTTACATACGCAAGATATTTTAGGAGCACATACATGAGAACAAAGGCTTCAAATTGAGACCAAGTACGTCTTTCTATCTCCTCGCCTTCTTAGCAAATAGGCGTCAGAAGTTGAAGATCGGTGTCTATGAAACAAGTAACTTTGCAATCCTTGCGGAGCATACCACAGGCTTTACATACGCAAGATATTTTAGGAGCACATACATGAGAACAAAGGCTTCAAATTGAGACCAAGTACGTCTTTCTATCTCCTCGCCTTCATTGCAAATAGGCGTCAGAAGTTGAAGAACGGTGTCTATGAAACAAGTAACTTTGCAATCCTTGCGGAGCATACCACAGGCTTTACATACGCAAGATATTTTAGGAGCCCATACATGAGAACAAAGGCTTCAAATTGAGACCAAGTACGTCTTTCTATCTCCTCGCCCTCTTAGCAAATAGGCGTCAGAAGTTGAAGAACGGTGTCTATAAAACAAGTAACTTTGCAATCCTTGCGGAGCATACCACAGGCTTTACATACGCAAGATATTTTAGGAGCACATACAAGAGAACAAAGGCTTCAAATTGAGACCAAGTACGTCTTTCAATCTCCTCGCCTTCATTGCAAATAGGCGTCAGAAGTTGAAGAACGGTGTCTATGAAACAAGTAACTTTGCAATACTAGCGGAGCATACCACAGGCTTTACATACGCAAGATATTTTAGGAGCACATACATGAGAACAAAGGCTTCAAATTGAGACCAAGTACGTCTTTCAATCTCCTCGCCTTCATTGCAAATAGGCGTCAGAAGTTGAAGAACGGTGTCTATGAAACAAGTAACTTTGCAATCCTTGCGGAGCATACCACAGGCTTTACATACGCAAGATATTTTAGGAGCACATACAAGAGAACAAAGGCTTCAAATTGAGACCAAGTACGTCTTTCTATCTCCTCGCCTTCTTAGCAAATAGGCGTCAGAAGTTGAAGATCGGTGTCTATGAAACAAGTAACTTTGCAATCCTTGCGGAGCATACCACAGGCTTTACATACGCAAGATATTTTAGGAGCACATACATGAGAACAAAGGCTTCAAATTGAGACCAAGTACGTCTTTCTATCTCCTCGCCTTCTTAGCAAATAGGCGTCAGAAGTTGAAGATCGGTGTCTATGAAACAAGTAACTTTGCAATCCTTGCGGAGCATACCACAGGCTTTACATACGCAAGATATTTTAGGAGCACATACATGAGAACAAAGGCTTCAAATTGAGACCAAGTACGTCTTTCTATCTCCTCGCCTTCATTGCAAATAGGCGTCAGAAGTTGAAGAACGGTGTCTATGAAACAAGTAACTTTGCAATCCTTGCGGAGCATACCACAGGCTTTACATACGCAAGATATTTTAGGAGCCCATACATGAGAACAAAGGCTTCAAATTGAGACCAAGTACGTCTTTCTATCTCCTCGCCCTCTTAGCAAATAGGCGTCAGAAGTTGAAGAACGGTGTCTATAAAACAAGTAACTTTGCAATCCTTGCGGAGCATACCACAGGCTTTACATACGCAAGATATTTTAGGAGCACATACAAGAGAACAAAGGCTTCAAATTGAGACCAAGTACGTCTTTCTATCTCCTCGCCTTCATTGCAAATAGGCGTCAGAAGTTGAAGAACGGTGTCTATGAAACAAGTAACTTTGCAATACTAGCGGAGCATACCACAGGCTTTACATACGCAAGATATTTTAGGAGCACATACATGAGAACAAAGGCTTCAAATTGAGACCAAGTACGTCTTTCTATCTCCTCGCCTTCATTGCAAATAGGCGTCAGAAGTTGAAGAACGGTGTCTATGAAACAAGTAACTTTGCAATCCTTGCGGAGCATACCACAGGCTTTACATACGCAAGATATTTTAGGAGCACATACATGAGAACAAAGGCTTCAAATTGAGACCAAGTACGTCTTTCTATCTCCTCGCCTTCTTAGCAAATAGGCGTCAGAAGTTGAAGATCGGTGTCTATGAAACAAGTAACTTTGCAATCCTTGCGGAGCATACCACAGGCTTTACATACGCAAGATATTTTAGGAGCACATACATGAGAACAAAGGCTTCAAATTGAGACCAAGTACGTCTTTCTATCTCCTCGCCTTCATTGCAAATAGGCGTCAGAAGGTGAAGAACAGTGTCTATGAAGTTGAAGATCGGTGTCTATGAAACAAGTAACTTTGCAATCCTTGCGGAGCATACCACAGGCTTTACATACGCAAGATATTTTAGAAGCACATACAAGAGAACAAAGGCTTCAAATTGAGACCAAGTACGTCTTTCTATCTCCTCGCCTTCTTAGCAAATAGGCGTCAGAAGTTGAAGATCGGTGTCTATGAAACAAGTAACTTTGCAATCCTTGCGGAGCATACCACAGGCTTTACATACGCAAGATATTTTAGGAGCACATACAAGAGAACAAAGGCTTCAAATTGAGACCAAGTACGTCTTTCTATCTCCTCGCCTTCATTGCAAATAGGCGTCAGAAGTTGAAGAACGGTGTCTATGAAACAAGTAACTTTGCAATCCTTGCGGAGCATACCACAGGCTTTACATACGCAAGATATTTTAGGAGCACATACATGAGAACAAAGGCTTCAAATTGAGACCAAGTACGTCTTTCTATCTCCTCGCCTTCTTAGCAAATAGGCGTCAGAAGTTGAAGATCGGTGTCTATGAAACAAGTAACTTTGCAATCCTTGCGGAGCATACCACAGGCTTTACATACGCAAGATATTTTAGGAGCACATACATGAGAACAAAGGCTTCAAATTGAGACCAAGTACGTCTTTCTATCTCCTCGCCTTCATTGCAAATAGGCGTCAGAAGGTGAAGAACAGTGTCTATGAAGTTGAAGATCGGTGTCTATGAAACAAGTAACTTTGCAATCCTTGCGGAGCATACCACAGGCTTTACATACGCAAGATATTTTAGGAGCACATACATGAGAACAAAGGCTTCAAATTGAGACCAAGTACGTCTTTCTATCTCCTCGCCTTCATTGCAAATAGGCGTCAGAAGTTGAAGAACGGTGTCTATGAAACAAGTAACTTTGCAATCCTTGCGGAGCATACCACAGGCTTTACATACGCAAGATATTTTAGGAGCACATACATGAGAACAAAGGCTTCAAATTGAGACCAAGTACGTCTTTCTATCTCCTCGCCTTCTTAGCAAATAGGCGTCAGAAGTTGAAGAACGGTGTCTATGAAACAAGTAACTTTGCAATCCTTGCGGAGCATACCACAGGCTTTACATACGCAAGATATTTTAGGAGCACATACAAGAGAACAAAGGCTTCAAATTGAGACCAAGTACGTCTTTCTATCTCCTCGCCTTCATTGCAAATAGGCGTCAGAAGTTGAAGAACGGTGTCTATGAAACAAGTAACTTTGCAATCCTCGCGGAGCATACCACAGGCTTTACATACGCAAGATATTTTAGGAGCACATACATGAGAACAAAGGCTTCAAATTGAGACCAAGTACGTCTTTCTATCTCCTCGCCTTCTTAGCAAATAGGCGTCAGAAGTTGAAGATCGGTGTCTATGAAACAAGTAACTTTGCAATCCTTGCGGAGCATACCACAGGCTTTACATACGCAAGATATTTTAGAGCACATACAAGAGAACAAAGGCTTCAAATTGAGACCAAGTACGTCTTTCTATCTCCTCGCCTTCATTGCAAATAGGCGTCAGAAGTTGAAGAACGGTGTCTATGAAACAAGTAACTTTGCAATCCTTGCGGAGCATACCACAGGCTTTACATACGCAAGATATTTTAGGAGCACATACATGAGAACAAAGGCTTCAAATTGAGACCAAGTACGTCTTTCTATCTCCTCGCCTTCTTAGCAAATAGGCGTCAGAAGTTGAAGATCGGTGTCTATGAAACAAGTAACTTTGCAATCCTTGCGGAGCATACCACAGGCTTTACATACGCAAGATATTTTAGAGCACATACATGAGAACAAAGGCTTCAAATTGAGACCAAGTACGTCTTTCTATCTCCTCGCCTTCATTGCAAATAGGCGTCAGAAGGTGAAGAACAGTGTCTATGAAGTTGAAGATCGGTGTCTATGAAACAAGTAACTTTGCAATCCTTGCGGAGCATACCACAGGCTTTACATACGCAAGATATTTTAGGAGCACATACATGAGAACAAAGGCTTCAAATTGAGACCAAGTACGTCTTTCTATCTCCTCGCCTTCATTGCAAATAGGCGTCAGAAGTTGAAGAACGGTGTCTATGAAACAAGTAACTTTGCAATCCTTGCGGAGCATACCACAGGCTTTACATACGCAAGATATTTTAGGAGCACATACATGAGAACAAAGGCTTCAAATTGAGACCAAGTACGTCTTTCTATCTCCTCGCCTTCTTAGCAAATAGGCGTCAGAAGTTGAAGATCGGTGTCTATGAAACAAGTAACTTTGCAATCCTTGCGGAGCATACCACAGGCTTTACATACGCAAGATATTTTAGGAGCACATACATGAGAACAAAGGCTTCAAATTGAGACCAAGTACGTCTTTCTATCTCCTCGCCTTCATTGCAAATAGGCGTCAGAAGGTGAAGAACAGTGTCTATGAAGTTGAAGATCGGTGTCTATGAAACAAGTAACTTTGCAATCCTTGCGGAGCATACCACAGGCTTTACATACGCAAGATATTTTAGGAGCACATACAAGAGAACAAAGGCTTTAAATTGAGACCAAGTACGTCTTTCTATCTCCTCGCCTTCATTGCAAATAGGCGTCAGAAGTTGAAGAACGGTGTCTATGAAACAAGTAACTTTGCAATCCTTGCGGAGCATACCACAGGCTTTACATACGCAAGATATTTTAGGAGCACATACATGAGAACAAAGGCTTCAAATTGAGACCAAGTACGTCTTTCTATCTCCTCGCCCTCTTAGCAAATAGGCGTCAGAAGTTGAAGAACGGTGTCTATAAAACAAGTAACTTTGCAATCCTTGCGGAGCATACCACAGGCTTTACATACGCAAGATATTTTAGGAGCACATACAAGAGAACAAAGGCTTCAAATTGAGACCAAGTACGTCTTTCTATCTCCTCGCCTTCTTAGCAAATAGGCGTCAGAAGTTGAAGATCGGTGTCTATGAAACAAGTAACTTTGCAATCCTTGCGGAGCATACCACAGGCTTTACATACGCAAGATATTTTAGGAGCACATACATGAGAACAAAGGCTTCAAATTGAGACCAAGTACGTCTTTCTATCTCCTCGCCTTCATTGCAAATAGGCGTCAGAAGGTGAAGAACAGTGTCTATGAAGTTGAAGATCGGTGTCTATGAAACAAGTAACTTTGCAATCCTTGCGGAGCATACCACAGGCTTTACATACGCAAGATATTTTAGGAGCACATACATGAGAACAAAGGCTTCAAATTGAGACCAAGTACGTCTTTCTATCTCCTCGCCTTCATTAGCAAATAGGCGAAGGTCGGTGTCTATGAAGTTGAAGATCGGTGTCTATGAAACAAGTAACTTTGCAATCCTTGCGGAGCATACCACAGGCTTTACATACGCAAGATATTTTAGGAGCACATACAAGAGAACAAAGGCTTCAAATTGAGACCAAGTACGTCTTTCTATCTCCTCGCCTTCTTGCAAATAGGCGTCAGAAGTTGAAGAACGGTGTCTATGAAACAAGTAACTTTGCAATCCTTGCGGAGCATACCACAGGCTTTACATACGCAAGATATTTTAGGAGCACATACATGAGAACAAAGGCTTCAAATTGAGACCAAGTACGTCTTACTATCTCCTCGCCTTCTTAGCAAATAGGCGTCAGAAAATGAAGATCGGTGTCTATGAAACAAGTAACTTTGCAATCCTTGCGGAGCATACCACAGGCTTTACATACGCAAGATATTTTAGGAGCACATACAAGAAAGCAAAGGCTTCAAATTGAGACCAAGTACGTCTTTCTATCTCCTCGCCTTCATTGCAAATAGGCGTCAGAAGTTGAAGAACGGTGTCTATGAAACAAGTAACTTTGCAATCCTTGCGGAGCATACCACAGGCTTTACATACGCAAGATATTTTAGGAGCACATACATGAGAACAAAGGCTTCAAATTGAGACCAAGTACGTTTTTCTATCTCCTCGCCTTCTTAGCAAATAGGCGTCAGAAGTTGAAGATCGGTGTCTATGAAACAAGTAACTTTGCAATCCTTGCGGAGCATACCACAGGCTTTACATACGCAAGATATTTTAGGAGCACATACATGAGAACAAAGGCTTCAAATTGAGACCAAGTACGTCTTTCTATCTTCTCGCCTTCATTGCAAATAGGCGTCAGAAGGTGAAGAACAGTGTCTATGAAGTTGAAGATCGGTGTCTATGAAACAAGTAACTTTGCAATCCTTGCGGAGCATACCACAGGCTTTACATACGCAAGATATTTTAGAGCACATACATGAGAACAAAGGCTTCAAATTGAGACCAAGTACGTCTTTCTATCTCCTCGCCTTCATTGCAAATAGGCGTCAGAAGTTGAAGAACGGTGTCTATGAAACAAGTAACTTTGCAATCCTTGCGGAGCATACCACAGGCTTTACATACGCAAGATATTTTAGGAGCACATACATGAGAACAAAGGTTTCAAATTGAGACCAAGTACGTCTTTCTATCTCCTCGCCTTCTTAGCAAATAGGCGTCAGAAGTTGAAGATCGGTGTCTATGAAACAAGTAACTTTGCAATCCTTGCGGAGCATACCACAGGCTTTACATACGCAAGATATTTTAGGAGCACATACATGAGAACAAAGGCTTCAAATTGAGACCAAGTACGTCTTTCTATCTCCTCGCCTTCATTGCAAATAGGCGTCAGAAGGTGAAGAACAGTGTCTATGAAGTTGAAGATCGGTGTCTATGAAACAAGTAACTTTGCAATCCTTGCGGAGCATACCACAGGCTTTACATACGCAAGATATTTTAGGAGCACATACATGAGAACAAAGGCTTCAAATTGAGACCAAGTACGTCTTTCTATCTCCTCGCCTTCATTGCAAATAGGCGTCAGAAGTTGAAGAACGGTGTCTATGAAACAAGTAACTTTGCAATACTTGCGGAGCATACAACAGGCTTTACATACGCAAGATATTTTAGGAGCACATACATGAGAACAAAGGCTTCAAATTGAGACCAAGTACGTCTTTCTATCTCCTCGCCTTCATTGCTAATAGGCGTCAGAAGGTGAAGAACAGTGTCTATGAAGTTGAAGATCGGTGTCTATGAAACAAGTAACTTTGCAATCCTTGCGGAGCATACCACAGGCTTTACATACGCAAGATATTTTAGGAGCACATACATGAGAACAAAGGCTTCAAATTGAGACCAAGTACGTCTTTCTATCTTCTCGCCCTCTTAGCAAATAGGCGTCAGAAGTTGAAGAACGGTGTCTATAAAACAAGTAACTTTGCAATCCTTGCGGAGCATACCACAGGCTTTACATACGCAAGATATTTTAGGAGCACATACAAGAGAACAAAGGCTTCAAATTGAGACCAAGTACGTCTTTCTATCTCCTCGCCTTCATTGCAAATAGGCGTCAGAAGTTGAAGAACGGTGTCTATGAAACAAGTAACTTTGCAATCATTGCGGAGCATACCACAGGCTTTACATTCGCAAGATATTTTAGGAGCACATACATGAGAACAAAGGCTTCAAATTGAGACCAAGTACGTCTTTCTATCTCCTCGCCTTCTTAGCAAATAGGCGTCAGAAGTTGAAGATCGGTGTCTATGAAACAAGTAACTTTGCAATCCTTGCGGAGCATACCACAGGCTTTACATACGCAAGATATATTAGGAGCACATACATGAGAACAAAGGCTTCAAATTGAGACCAAGTACGTCTTTCTATCTCCTCGCCCTCTTAGCAAATAGGCGTCAGAAGTTGAAGAACGGTGTCTATAAAACAAGTAACTTTGCAATCCTTGCGGAGCATACCACAGGCTTTACATACGCAAGATATTTTAGGAGCACATACAAGAGAACAAAGGCTTCAAATTGAGACCAAGTACGTCTTTCTATCTACTCGCCTTCATTGCAAATAGGCGTCACAAGTTGAAGAACGGTGTCTATGAAACAAGTAACTTTGCAATCCTTGCGGAGCATACCACAGGCTTTACATACGCAAGATATTTTAGGAGCACATACATGAGAACAAAGGCTTCAAATTGAGACCAAGTACGTCTTTCTATCTCCTCGCCCTCTTAGCAAATAGGCGTCAGAAGTTGAAGAACGGTGTCTATAAAACAAGTAACTTTGCAATCCTTGCGGAGCATACCACAGGCTTTACATACGCAAGATATTTTAGGAGCACATACAAGAGAACAAAGGCTTCAAATTGAGACCAAGTACGTCTTTCTATCTCCTCGCCTTCATTGCAAATAGGCGTCAGAAGGTGAAGAACAGTGTCTATGAAGTTGAAGATCGGTGTCTATGAAACAAGTAACTTTGCAATCCTTGCGGAGCATACCACAGGCTTTACATACGCAAGATATTTTAGGAGCACATACATGAGAACAAAGGCTTCAAATTGAGACCAAGTACGTCTTTCTATCTCCTCGCCTTCATTGCAAATAGGCGTCAGAAGTTGAAGAACGGTGTCTATGAAACAAGTAACTTTGCAATCCTTGCGGAGCATACCACAGGCTTTACATACGCAAGATATTTTAGGAGCATATACATGAGAACAAAGGCTTCAAATTGAGACCAAGTACGTCTTTCTATCTCCTCGCCTTCTTAGCAAATAGGCGTCAGAAGTTGAAGATCGGTGTCTATGAAACAAGTAACTTTGCAATCCTTGCGGAGCATACCTCAGGCTTTACATACGCAAGATATTTTAGGAGCACATACATGAGAACAAAGGCTTCAAATTGAGACCAAGTACGTCTTTCTATCTCCTCGCCTTCATTGCAAATAGGCGTCAGAAGGTGAAGAACAGTGTCTATGAAGTTGAAGATCGGTGTCTATGAAACAAGTAACTTTGCAATCCTTGCGGAGCATACCACAGGCTTTACATACGCAAGATATTTTAGGAGCACATACATGAGAACAAAGGCTTCAAATTGAGACCAAGTACGTCTTTCTATCTCCTCGCCTTCATTGCAAATAGGCGTCAGAAGGTGAAGAACAGTGTCTATGAAGTTGAAGATCGGTGTCTATGAAACAAGTAACTTTGCAATCCTTGCGGAGCATACCACAGGCTTTACATACGCAAGATATTTTAGGAGCACATACAAGAGAACAAAGGCTTTAAATTGAGACCAAGTACGTCTTTCTATCTCCTCGCCTTCATTGCAAATAGGCGTCAGAAGTTGAAGAACGGTGTCTATGAAACAAGTAACTTTGCAATCCTTGCGGAGCATACCACAGGCTTTACATACGCAAGATATTTTAGGAGCACATACATGAGAACAAAGGCTTCAAATTGAGACCAAGTACGTCTTTCTATCTCCTCGCCTTCATTGCAAATAGGCGTCAGAAGTTGAAGAACGGTGTCTATGAAACAAGTAACTTTGCAATCCTTGCGGAGCATACCACAGGCTTTACATACGCAAGATATTTTAGGAGCACATACATGAGAACAAAGGCTTCAAATTGAGACCAAGTACGTCTTTCTATCTCCTCGCCTTCATTGCAAATAGGCGTCAGAAGGTGAAGAACAGTGTCTATGAAGTTGAAGATCGGTGTCTATGAAACAAGTAACTTTGCAATCCTTGCGGAGCATACCACAGGCTTTACATACGCAAGATATTTTAGGAGCACATACATGAGAACAAAGGCTTCAAATTGAGACCAAGTACGTCTTTCTATCTCCTCGCCCTCTTAGCAAATAGGCGTCAGAAGTTGAAGAACGGTGTCTATGAAACAAGTAACTTTGCAATCCTTGCGGAGCATACCACAGGCTTTACATACGCAAGATATTTTAGGAGCAAATACAAGAGAACAAAGGCTTCAAATTGAGACCAAGTACGTCTTTCTATCTCCTCGCCTTCATTGCAAATAGGCGTCAGAAGTTGAAGAACGGTGTCTATGAAACAAGTAACTTTGCAATCCTTGCGGAGCATACCACAGGCTTTACATACGCAAGATATTTTAGGAGCACATACATGAGAACAAAGGCTTCAAATTGAGACCAAGTACGTCTTTCTATCTCCTCGCCTTCTTAGCAAATAGGCGTCAGAAGTTGAAGATCGGTGTCTATGAAACAAGTAACTTTGCAATCCTTGCGGAGCATACCACAGGCTTTACATACGCAAGATATTTTAGGAGCACATACATGAGAACAAAGGCTTCAAATTGAGACCAAGTACTTCTTTCTATCTCCTCGCCTACATAGCAAATAGGCGTCAGAAGTTGAAGAACGGTGTCTATGAAACAAGTAACTTTGCAATCCTTGCGGAGCATACCACAGGCTTTACATACGCAAGATATTTTAGGAGCACATACAAGAGAACAAAGGCTTCAAATTGAGACCAAGTACGTCTTTCTATCTCCTCGCCTTCATTGCAAATAGGCGTCAGAAGTTGAAGAACGGTGTCTATGAAACAAGTAACTTTGCAATCCTTGCGGAGCATACCACAGGCTTTACATACGCAAGATATTTTAGGAGCACATACATGAGAACAAAGGCTTCAAATTGAGACCAAGTACGTCTTTCTATCTCCTCGCCCTCTTAGCAAATAGGCGTCAGAAGTTGAAGAACGGTGTCTATAAAACAAGTAACTTTGCAATCCTTGCGGAGCATACCACAGGCTTTACATACGCAAGATATTTTAGGAGCACATACAAGAGAACAAAGGCTTCAAATTGAGACCAAGTACGTCTTTCTATCTCCTCGCCTTCATTGCAAATAGGCGTCAGAAGTTGAAGAACGGTGTCTATGAAACAAGTAACTTTGCAATCCTTGCGGAGCATACCACAGGCTTTACATACGCAAGATATTTTAGGAGCACATACATGAGAACAAAGGCTTCAAATTGAGACCAAGTACGTCTTTCTATCTCCTCGCCCTCTTAGCAAATAGGCGTCAGAAGTTGAAGAACGGTGTCTATGAAACAAGTAACTTTGCAATCCTTGCGGAGCATACCACAGGCTTTACATACGCAAGATATTTTAGGAGCAAATACAAGAGAACAAAGGCTTCATATTGAGACCAAGTACGTCTTTCTATCTCCTCGCCTTCATTGCAAAAAGGCGTCAGAAGTTGAAGAACGGTGTCTATGAAACAAGTAACTTTGCAATCCTTGCGGAGCATACCACAGGCTTTACATACGCAAGATAATTTAGGAGCACATACAAGAGAACAAAGGCTTCAAATTGAGACCAAGTACGTCTTTCTATCTTCTCGCCCTCTTAGCAAATAGGCGTCAGAAGTTGAAGAACGGTGTCTATGAAACAAGTAACTTTGCAATCCTTGCGGAGCATACCACAGGCTTTACATACGCAAGATATTTTAGGAGCACATACATGAGAACAAAGGCTTCAAATTGAGACCAAGTACGTCTTTCTATCTCCTCGCCTTCTTAGCAAATAGGCGTCAGAAGTTGAAGATCGGTGTCTATGAAACAAGTAACTTTGCAATCCTTGCGGAGCATACCACAGGCTATTTAGGAGCACATACATGAGAACAAAGGCTTCAAATTGAGACCAAGTACGTCTTTCTATCTCCTCGCCTTCATTGCAAATAGGCGTCAGAAGGTGAAGAACAGTGTCTATGAAGTTGAAGATCGGTGTCTATGAAACAAGTAACTTTGCAATCCTTGCGGAGCATACCACAGGCTTTACATACGCAAGATATTTTAGGAGCACATACAAGAGAACAAAGGCTTTAAATTGAGACCAAGTACGTCTTTCTATCTCCTCGCCTTCATTGCAAATAGGCGTCAGAAGTTGAAGAACGGTGTCTATGAAACAAGTAACTTTGCAATCCTTGCGGAGCATACCACAGGCTTTACATACGCAAGATATTTTAGGAGCACATACAAGAGAACAAAGGCTTCAAATTGAGACCAAGTACGTCTTTCTATCTCCTCGCCTTCATTGCAAATAGGCGTCAGAAGTTGAAGAACGGTGTCTATAAAACAAGTAACTTTGCAATCCTTGCGGAGCATACCACAGGCTTTACATACGCAAGATATTTTAGGAGCACATACAAGAGAACAAAGGCTTCAAATTAGAAGTTGAAGATCGGTGTCTATGAAACAAGTAACTTTGCAATCCTTGCGGAGCATACCACAGGCTTTACATACGCAAGATATTTTAGGAGCACATACATGAGAACAAAGGCTTCAAATTGAGACCAAGTACGTCTTTCTATCTCCTCGCCTTCATTGCAAATAGGCGTCAGAAGGTGAAGAACAGTGTCTATGAAGTTGAAGATCGGTGTCTATGAAACAAGTAACTTTGCAATCCTTGCGGAGCATACCACAGGCTTTACATACGCAAGATATTTTAGGAGCACATACAAGAGAACAAAGGCTTTAAATTGAGACCAAGTACGTCTTTCTATCTCCTCGCCTTCATTGCAAATAGGCGTCAGAAGTTGAAGAACGGTGTCTATGAAACAAGTAACTTTGCAATCCTTGCGGAGCATACCACAGGCTTTACATACGCAAGATATGTTAGGAGCACATACATGAGAACAAAGGCTTCAAATTGAGACCAAGTACGTCTTTCTATCTCCTCGCCCTCTTAGCAAATAGGCGTCAGAAGTTGAAGAACGGTGTCTATAAAACAAGTAACTTTGCAATCCTTGCGGAGCATACCACAGGCTTTACATACGCAAGATATTTTAGGAGCACATACAAGAGAACAAAGGCTTCAAATTGAGACCAAGTACGTCTTTCTATCTCCTCGCCTTCTTAGCAAATAGGCGTCAGAAGTTGAAGATCGGTGTCTATGAAACAAGTAACTTTGCAATCCTTGCGGAGCATACCACAGGCTTTACATACGCAAGATATTTTAGGAGCACATACATGAGAACAAAGGCTTCAAATTGAGACCAAGTACGTCTTTCTATCTCCTCGCCTTCATTGCAAATAGGCGTCAGAAGGTGAAGAACAGTGTCTATGAAGTTGAAGATCGGTGTCTATGAAACAAGTAACTTTGCAATCCTTGCGGAGCATACCACAGGCTTTACATACGCAAGATATTTTAGGAGCACATACAAGAGAACAAAGGCTTCAAATTGAGACCAAGTACGTCTTTCTATCTCCTCGCCTTCATTGCAAATAGGCGTCAGAAGTTGAAGAACGGTGTCTATGAAACAAGTAACTTTGCAATCCTTGCGGAGCATACCACAGGCTTTACATACGCAAGATATTTTAGGAGCACATACATGAGAACAAAGGCTTCAAATTGAGACCAAGTACGTCTTTCTATCTCCTCGCCCTCTTAGCAAATAGGCGTCAGAAGTTGAAGAACGGTGTCTATAAACAAGTAACTTTGCAATCCTTGCGGAGCATACCACAGGCTTTACATACGCAAGATATTTTAGGAGCACATACAAGAGAACAAAGGCTTCAAATTGAGACCAAGTACGTCTTTCTATCTCCTCGCCTTCATTGCAAATAGGCGTCAGAAGTTGAAGAACGGTGTCTATGAAACAAGTAACTTTGCAATCCTTGCGGAGCATACCACAGGCTTTACATACGCAAGATATTTTAGGAGCACATACATGAGAACAAAGGCTTCAAATTGAGACCAAGTACGTCTTTCTATCTCCTCGCCCTCTTAGCAAATAGGCGTCAGAAGTTGAAGAACGGTGTCTATAAAACAAGTAACTTTGCAATCCTTGCGGAGCATACCACAGGCTTTACATACGCAAGATATTTTAGGAGCACATACAAGAGAACAAAGGCTTCAAATTGAGACCAAGTACGTCTTTCTATCTCCTCGCCTTCTTAGCAAATAGGCGTCAGAAGTTGAAGATCGGTGTCTATGAAACAAGTAACTTTGCAATCCTTGCGGAGCATACCACAGGCTTTACATACGCAAGATATTTTAGGAGCACATACATGAGAACAAAGGCTTCAAATTGAGACCAAGTACGTCTTTCTATCTCCTCGCCTTCATTGCAAATAGGCGTCAGAAGGTGAAGAACAGTGTCTATGAAGTTGAAGATCGGTGTCTATGAAACAAGTAACTTTGCAATCCTTGCGGAGCATACCACAGGCTTTACATACGCAAGATATTTTAGGAGCACATACAAGAGAACAAAGGCTTTAAATTGAGACCAAGTACGTCTTTCTATCTCCTCGCCTTCATTGCAAATAGGCGTCAGAAGTTGAAGAACGGTGTCTATGAAACAAGTAACTTTGCAATCCTTGCGGAGCATACCACAGGCTTTACATACGCAAGATATTTTAGGAGCACATACATGAGAACAAAGGCTTCAAATTGAGACCAAGTACGTCTTACTATCTCCTCGCCTTCTTAGCAAATAGGCGTCAGAAGTTGAAGATCGGTGTCTATGAAACAAGTAACTTTGCAATCCTTGCGGAGCATACCACAGGCTTTACATACGCAAGATATTTTAGGAGCACATACATGAGAACAAAGGCTTCAAATTGAGACCAAGTACGTCTTTCTATCTCCTCGCCTTCATTGCAAATAGGCGTCAGAAGGTGAAGAACAGTGTCTATGAAGTTGAAGATCGGTGTCTATGAAACAAGTAACTTTGCAATCCTTGCGGAGCATACCACAGGCTTTACATACGCAAGATATTTTAGGAGCACATACAAGAGAACAAAGGCTTCAAATTGAGACCAAGTACGTCTTTCTATCTCCTCGCCTTCATTGCAAATAGGCGTCAGAAGTTGAAGAACGGTGTCTATGAAACAAGTAACTTTGCAATCCTTGCGGAGCATACCACAGGCTTTACATACGCAAGATATTTTAGGAGCACATACATGAGAACAAAGGCTTCAAATTGAGACCAAGTACGTCTTTCTATCTCCTCGCCTTCTTAGCAAATAGGCGTCAGAAGTTGAAGAACGGTGTCTATAAAACAAGTAACTTTGCAATCCTTGCGGAGCATACCACAGGCTTTACATACGCAAGATATTTTAGGAGCACATACAAGAGAACAAAGGCTTCAAATTGAGACCAAGTACGTCTTTCTATCTCCTCGCCTTCTTAGCAAATAGGCGTCAGAAGTTGAAGATCGGTGTCTATGAAACAAGTAACTTTGCAATCCTTGCGGAGCATACCACAGGCTTTACATACGCAAGATATTTTAGGAGCACATACATGAGAACAAAGGCTTCAAATTGAGACCAAGTACGTCTTTCTATCTCCTCGCCTTCATTGCAAATAGGCGTCAGAAGGTGAAGAACAGTGTCTATGAAGTTGAAGATCGGTGTCTATGAAACAAGTAACTTTGCAATCCTTGCGGAGCATACCACAGGCTTTACATACGCAAGATATTTTAGGAGCACATACAAGAGAACAAAGGCTTTAAATTGAGACCAAGTACGTCTTTCTATCTCCTCGCCTTCATTGCAAATAGGCGTCAGAAGTTGAAGAACGGTGTCTATGAAACAAGTAACTTTGCAATCCTTGCGGAGCATACCACAGGCTTTACATACGCAAGATATTTTAGGAGCACATACATGAGAACAAAGGCTTCAAATTGAGACCAAGTACGTCTTTCTATCTCCTCGCCTTCTTAGCAAATAGGCGTCAGAAGTTGAAGAACGGTGTCTATAAAACAAGTAACTTTGCAATCCTTGCGGAGCATACCACAGGCTTTACATACGCAAGATATTTTAGGAGCACATACAAGAGAACAAAGGCTTCAAATTGAGACCAAGTACGTCTTTCTATCTCCTCGCCTTCATTGCAAATAGGCGTCAGAAGGTGAAGAACAGTGTCTATGAAGTTGAAGATCGGTGTCTATGAAACAAGTAACTTTGCAATCCTTGCGGAGCATACCACAGGCTTTACATACGCAAGATATTTTAGGAGCACATACAAGAGAACAAAGGCTTTTAAATTGAGACCAAGTACGTCTTTCTATCTCCTCGCCTTCATTGCAAATAGGCGTCAGAAGTTGAAGAACGGTGTCTATGAAACAAGTAACTTTGCAATCCTTGCGGAGCATACCAAAGGCTTTACATACGCAAGATATTTTAGGAGCACATACATGAGAACAAAGGCTTCAAATTGAGACCAAGTACGTCTTTCTATCTCCTCGCCCTCTTAGCAAATAGGCGTCAGAAGTTGAAGAACGGTGTCTATAAAACAAGTAACTTTGCAATCCTTGCGGAGCATACCACAGGCTTTACATACGCAAGATATTTTAGGAGCACATACAAGAGAACAAAGGCTTCAAATTGAGACCAAGTACGTCTTTCTATCTCCTCGCCTTCTTAGCAAATAGGCGTCAGAAGTTGAAGATCGGTGTCTATGAAACAAGTAACTTTGCAATCCTTGCGGAGCATACCACAGGCTTTACATACGCAAGATATTTTAGGAGCACATACATGAGAACAAAGGCTTCAAATTGAGACCAAGTACGTCTTTCTATCTCCTCGCCTTCATTGCAAATAGGCGTCAGAAGGTGAAGAACAGTGTCTATGAAGTTGAAGATCGGTGTCTATGAAACAAGTAACTTTGCAATCCTTGCGGAGCATACCACAGGCTTTACATACGCAAGATATTTTAGGAGCACATACATGAGAACAAAGGCTTCAAATTGAGACCAAGTACGTCTTTCTATCTCCTCGCCCTCTTAGCAAATAGGCGTCAGAAGTTGAAGAACGGTGTCTATGAAACAAGTAACTTTGCAATCCTTGCGGAGCATACCACAGGCTTTACATACGCAAGATATTTTAGGAGCACATACAAGAGAACAAAGGCTTTAAATTGAGACCAAGTACGTCTTTCTATCTCCTCGCCTTCATTGCAAATAGGCGTCAGAAGTTGAAGAACGGTGTCTATGAAACAAGTAACTTTGCAATCCTTGCTGAGCATACCACAGGCTTTACATACGCAAGATATTTTAGGAGCACATACATGAGAACAAAGGCTTCAAATTGAGACCAAGTACGTCTTTCTATCTCCTCGCCTTCTTAGCAAATAGGCGTCAGAAGTTGAAGAACGGTGTCTATAAAACAAGTAACTTTGCAATCCTTGCGGAGCATACCACAGGCTTTACATACGCAAGATATTTTAGGAGCACATACAAGAGAACAAAGGCTTCAAATTGAGACCAAGTACGTCTTTCTATCTCCTCGCCTTCATTGCAAATAGGCGTCAGAAGGTGAAGAACAGTGTCTATGAAGTTGAAGATCGGTGTCTATGAAACAAGTAACTTTGCAATCCTTGCGGAGCATACCACAGGCTTTACATACGCAAGATATTTTAGGAGCACATACAAGAGAACAAAGGCTTTTAATTGAGACCAAGTACGTCTTTCTATCTCCTCGCCTTCATTGCAAATAGGCGTCAGAAGTTGAAGAACGGTGTCTATGAAACAAGTAACTTTGCAATCCTTGCGGAGCATACCAAAGGCTTTACATACGCAAGATATTTTAGGAGCACATACATGAGAACAAAGGCTTCAAATTGAGACCAAGTACGTCTTTCTATCTCCTCGCCCTCTTAGCAAATAGGAGTCAGAAGTTGAAGAACGGTGTCTATAAAACAAGTATCTTTGCAATCCTTGCGGAGCATACCACAGGCTTTACATACGCAAGATATTTTAGGAGCACATACAAGAGAACAAAGGCTTCAAATTGAGACCAAGTACGTCTTTCTATCTCCTCGCCTTCTTAGCAAATAGGCGTCAGAAGTTGAAGATCGGTGTCTATGAAACAAGTAACTTTGCAATCCTTGCGGAGCATACCACAGGCTTTACATACGCAAGATATTTTAGGAGCACATACATGAGAACAAAGGCTTCAAATTGAGACCAAGTACGTCTTTCTATCTCCTCGCCTTCATTGCAAATAGGCGTCAGAAGGTGAAGAACAGTGTCTATGAAGTTGAAGATCGGTGTCTATGAAACAAGTAACTTTGCAATCCTTGCGGAGCATACCACAGGCTTTACATACGCAAGATATTTTAGGAGCACATACATGAGAACAAAGGCTTCAAATTGAGACCAAGTACGTCTTTCTATCTCCTCGCCCTCTTAGCAAATAGGCGTCAGAAGTTGAAGAACGGTGTCTATGAAACAAGTAACTTTGCAATCCTTGCGGAGCATACCACAGGCTTTACATACGCAAGATATTTTAGGAGCACATACATGAGAACAAAGGCTTCAAATTGAGACCAAGTACGTCTTTCTATCTTCTCGCCCTCTTAGCAAATAGGCGTCAGAAGGTGAAGAACAGTGTCTATGAAGTTGAAGATCGGTGTCTATGAAACAAGTAACTTTGCAATCCTTGCGGAGCATACCACAGGCTTTACATACGCAAGATATTTTAGGAGCACATACATGAGAACAAAGGCTTCAAATTGAGACCAAGTACGTCTTTCTATCTCCTCGCCCTCTTAGCAAATAGGCGTCAAAAGAAGAAGAGCGGTGTCTATGAAACAAGTAACTTTGCAATCCTTGCGGAGCATACCACAGGCTTTACATACGCAAGATATTTTAGGAGCACATACATGAGAACAAAGGCTTCAAATTGAGACCAAGTACGTCTTTCTATCTTCTCGCCCTCTTAGCAAATAGGCGTCAGAAGGTGAAGAACAGTGTCTATGAAGTTGAAGATCGGTGTCTATGAAACAAGTAACTTTGCAATCCTTGCGGAGCATACCACAGGCTTTACATACGCAAGATATTTTAGGAGCACATACAAGAGAACAAAGGCTTCAAATTGAGGCCAAGTACGTCTTTCTATCTCCTCGCCTTCATTGCAAATAGGCGTCAGAAGTTGAAGAACGGTGTCTATGAAACAAGTAACTTTGCAATCCTTGCGGAGCATACCACAGGCTTTACATACGCAAGATATTTTAGAGCACATACAAGAGAACAAAGGCTTCAAATTGAGGCCAAGTACGTCTTTCTATCTCCTCGCCTTCATTGCAAATAGGCGTCAGAAGTTGAAGAACGGTGTCTATGAAACAAGTAACTTTGAAATCCTTGCGGAGCATACCACAGGCTTTACATACGCAAGATATTTTAGGAGCACATACATGAGAACAAAGGCTTCAAATTGAGACCAAGTACGTCTTTCTATCTCCTCGCCTTCATTGCAAATAGGCGTCAGAAGTTGAAAAAGTTGCAAATAGGTGTCTATGAAACAAGTAACTTTGCAATCCTTGCGGAGCATACCACAGGCTTTACATACGCAATATATTTTAGGAGCACATACAAGAGAACAAAGGCTTCAAATTGAGACCAAGTACGTCTTTCTATCTCCTCGCCTTCATTGCAAATAGGCGTCAGAAGTTGAAGAACGGTGTCTATGAAACAAGTAACTTTGCAATACTAGCGGAGCATACCACAGGCTTTACATACGCAAGATATTTTAGGAGCACATACATGAGAACAAAGGCTTCAAATTGAGACCAAGTACGTCTTTCTATCTCCTCGCCTTTATTGCAAATAGGCGTCAGAAGTTGAAGATCGGTGTCTATGAAACAAGTAACTTTGCAATCCTTGCGGAGCATACCACAGGCTTTACATACGCAAGATATTTTAGGAGCACATACATGAGAACAAAGGCTTCAAATTGAGACCAAGTACGTCTTTCTATCTCCTCGCCTTCTTAGCAAATAGGCGTCAGAAGTTGAAGATCGGTGTCTATGAAACAAGTAACTTTGCAATCCTTGCGGAGCATACCACAGGCTTTACATACGCAAGATATTTTAGGAGCACATACATGAGAACAAAGGCTTCAAATTGAGACCAAGTACGTCTTTCTATCTCCTCGCCCTCTTAGCAAATAGGCGTCAGAAGTTGAAGAACGGTGTCTATAAAACAAGTAACTTTGCAATCCTTGCGGAGCATACCACAGGCTTTACATACGCAAGATATTTTAGGAGCACATACATGAGAACAAAGGCTTCAAATTGAGTCCAAGTACGTCTTTCTATCTCCTCGCCCTCTTAGCAAATAGGCGTCAGAAGTTGAAGAACGGTGTCTATGAAACAAGTAACTTTGCAATCCTTGCGGAGCATACCACAGGCTTTACATACGCAAGATATTTTAGGAGCACATACATGAGAACAAAGGCTTCAAATTGAGACCAAGTACGTCTTTCTATCTTCTCGCCCTCTTAGCAAATAGGCGTCAGAAGGTGAAGAACAGTGTCTATGAAGTTGAAGATCGGTGTCTATGAAACAAGTAACTTTGCAATCCTTGCGGAGCATACCACAGGCTTTACATACGCAAGATATTTTAGGAGCACATACAAGAGAACAAAGGCTTCAAATTGAGACCAAGTACGTCTTTCTATCTCCTCGCCTTCATTGCAAATAGGCGTCAGAAGTTGAAGAACGGTGTCTATGAAACAAGTAACTTTGCAATCCTTGCGGAGCATACCACAGGCTTTACATACGCAAGATATTTTAGGAGCACATACAAGAGAACAAAGGCTTCAAATTGAGGCCAAGTACGTCTTTCTGTCTCCTCGCCTTCATTGCAAATAGGCGTCAGAAGTTGAAGAACGGTGTCTATGAAACAAGTAACTTTGAAATCCTTGCGGAGCATACCACAGGCTTTACATACGCAAGATATTTTAGGAGCACATACATGAGAACAAAGGCTTCAAATTGAGACCAAGTACGTCCCTCTATCTCCTCGCCTTCATTGCAAATAGGCGTCAGAAGGGTAAGAACGGTGTCTATGAAGTTGAAGATCGGTGTCTATGAAACAAGTAACTTTGCAATCCTTGCGGAGCATACCACAGGCTTTACATACGCAAGATATTTTAGGAGCACATACAAGAGAACAAAGGCTTCAAATTGAGACCAAGTACGTCTTTCTATCTCCTCGCCTTCATTGCAAATAGGCGTCAGAAGTTGAAGAACGGTGTCTATGAAACAAGTAACTTTGCAATACTAGCGGAGCATACCACAGGCTTTACATACGCAAGATATTTTAGGAGCACATACATGAGAACAAAGGCTTCAAATTGAGACCAAGTACGTCTTTCTATCTCCTCGCCTTTATTGCAAATAGGCGTCAGAAGTTGAAGATCGGTGTCTATGAAACAAGTAACTTTGCAATCCTTGCGGAGCATACCACAGGCTTTACATACGCAAGATATTTTAGGAGCACATACATGAGAACAAAGGCTTCAAATTGAGACCAAGTACGTCTTTCTATCTCCTCGCCTTCTTAGCAAATAGGCGTCAGAAGTTGAAGATCGGTGTCTATGAAACAAGTAACTTTGCAATCCTTGCGGAGCATACCACAGGCTTTACATACGCAAGATATTTTAGGAGCACATACATGAGAACAAAGGCTTCAAATTGAGACCAAGTACGTCTTTCTATCTCCTCGCCCTCTTAACAAATAGGCGTCAGAAGTTGAAGAACGGTGTCTATAAAACAAGTAACTTTGCAATCCTTGCGGAGCATACCACAGGCTTTACATACGCAAGATATTTTAGGAGCACATACATGAGAACAAAGGCTTCAAATTGAGACCAAGTACGTCTTTCTATCTCCTCGCCCTCTTAGCAAATAGGCGTCAGAAGTTGAAGAACGGTGTCTATGAAACAAGTAACTTTGCAATCCTTGCGGAGCATACCACAGGCTTTACATACGCAAGATATTTTAGGAGCACATACATGAGAACAAAGGCTTCAAATTGAGACCAAGTACGTCTTTCTATCTCCTCGCCTTCATTGCAAATAGGCGTCAGAAGTTGAAGAACGGTGTCTATGAAACAAGTAACTTTGCAATCCTTGCGGAGCATACCACAGGCTTTACATACGCAAGTTATTTTAGGAGCACATACATGAGAACAAAGGCTTCAAATTGAGACCAAGTACGTCTTTCTATCTCCTCGCCTTCTTAGCAAATAGGCGTCAGAAGTTGAAGAACGGTGTCTATAAAACAAGTAACTTTGCAATCCTTGCGGAGCATACCACAGGCTTTACATACGTAAGATATTTTAGGAGCACATACAAGAGAACAAAGGCTTCAAATTGAGACCAAGTACGTCTTTCTATCTCCTCGCCTTCATTGCAAATAGGCGTCAGAAGGGTAAGAACGGTGTCTATGAAGTTGAAGATCGGTGTCTATGAAACAAGTAACTTTGCAATCCTTGCGGAGCATACCACAGGCTTTACATACGCAAGATATTTTAGGAGCACATACAAGAGAACAAAGGCTTCAAATTGAGACCAAGTACGTCTTTCTATCTCCTCGCCTTCATTGCAAATAGGCGTCAGAAGTTGAAGAACGGTGTCTATGAAACAAGTAACTTTGCAATACTAGCGGAGCATACCACAGGCTTTACATACGCAAGATATTTTAGGAGCACATACAGAGAACAAAGGCTTCAAATTGAGACCAAGTACGTCTTTCTATCTCCTCGCCTTTATTGCAAATAGGCGTCAGAAGTTGAAGATCGGTGTCTATGAAACAAGTAACTTTGCAATCCTTGCGGAGCATACCACAGGCTTTACATACGCAAGATATTTTAGGAGCACATACATGAGAACAAAGGCTTCAAATTGAGGCCAAGTACGTCTTTCTATCTTCTCGCCCTCTTAGCAAATAGGCGTCAGAAGGTGAAGAACAGTGTCTATGAAGTTGAAGATCGGTGTCTATGAAACAAGTAACTTTGCAATCCTTGCGGAGCATACCACAGGCTTTACATACGCAAGATATTTTAGGAGCACATACATGAGAACAAAGGCTTCAAATTGAGACCAAGTACGTCTTTCTTTCTCCTCGCCCTCTTAGCAAATAGGCGTCAGAAGTTGAAGATCGGTGTCTATGAAACAAGTAACTTTGCAATCCTTGCGGAGCATACCACAGGCTTTACATACGCAAGATATTTTAGGAGCACATACATGAGAACAAAGGCTTCAAATTGAGACCAAGTACGTCCCTCTATCTCCTCGCCTTCATTGCAAATAGGCGTCAGAAGGGTAAGAACGGTGTCTATGAAGTTGAAGATCGGTGTCTATGAAACAAGTAACTTTGCAATCCTTGCGGAGCATACCACAGGCTTTACATACGCAAGATATTTTAGGAGCACATACAAGAGAACAAAGGCTTCAAATTGAGACCAAGTACGTCTTTCTATCTCCTCGCCTTCATTGCAAATAGGCGTCAGAAGTTGAAGAACGGTGTCTATGAAACAAGTAACTTTGCAATACTAGCGGAGCATACCACAGGCTTTACATACGCAAGATATTTTAGGAGCACATACATGAGAACAAAGGCTTCAAATTGAGACCAAGTACGTCTTTCTATCTCCTCGCCTTTATTGCAAATAGGCGTCAGAAGTTGAAGATCGGTGTCTATGAAACAAGTAACTTTGCAATCCTTGCGGAGCATACCACAGGCTTTACATACGCAAGATATTTTAGGAGCACATACATGAGAACAAAGGCTTCAAATTGAGACCAAGTACGTCTTTCTATCTTCTCGCCCTCTTAGCAAATAGGCGTCAGAAGGTGAAGAACAGTGTCTATGAAGTTGAAGATCGGTGTCTATGAAACAAGTAACTTTGCAATCCTTGCGGAGCATACCACAGGCTTTACATACGCAAGATATTTTAGGAGCACATACAAGAGAACAAAGGCTTCAAATTGAGACCAAGTACGTCTTTCTATCTCCTCGCCTTCATTGCAAATAGGCGTCAGAAGTTGAAGAACGGTGTCTATGAAACAAGTAACTTTGCAATCCTTGCGGAGCATACCACAGGCTTTACATACGCAAGATATTTTAGGAGCACATACAAGAGAACAAAGGCTTCAAATTGAGACCAAGTACGTCTTTCTATCTCCTCGCCTTCATTGCAAATAGGCGTCAGAAGTTGAAGAACGGTGTCTATGAAACAAGTAACTTTGAAATCCTTGCGGAGAATACCACAGGCTTTACATACGCAAGATATTTTAGGAGCACATACATGAGAACAAAGGCTTCAAATTGAGACCAAGTACGTCTTTCTATCTCCTCGCCCTCTTAGCAAATAGGCGTCAGAAGTTGAAGAACGGTGTCTATAAAACAAGTAACTTTGCAATCCTTGCGGAGCATACCACAGGCTTTACATACGCAAGATATTTTAGGAGCACATACATGAGAACAAAGGCTTCAAATTGAGACCAAGTACGTCTTTCTATCTCCTCGCCCTCTTAGCAAATAGGCGTCAGAAGTTGAAGAACGGTGTCTATGAAACAAGTAACTTTGCAATCCTTGCGGAGCATACCACAGGCTTTACATACGCAAGATATTTTAGGAGCACATACATGAGAACAAAGGCTTCAAATTGAGACCAAGTACGTCATTCTATCTCCTCGCCCTCTTAGCAAATAGGCGTCAGAATTTGAAGATCGGTGTCTATGAAACAAGTAACTTTGCAATCCTTGCGGAGCATACCACAGGCTTTACATACGCAAGATATTTTAGGAGCACATACAAGAGAACAAAGGCTTCAAATTGAGGCCAAGTACGTCTTTCTATCTCCTCGCCTTCATTGCAAATAGGCGTCAGAAGTTGAAGAACGGTGTCTATGAAACAAGTAACTTTGCAATCCTTGCGGAGCATACCACAGGCTTTACATACGCAAGATATTTTAGGAGCACATACAAGAGAACAAAGGCTTCAAATTGAGGCCAAGTACGTCTTTCTGTCTCCTCGCCTTCATTGCAAATAGGCGTCAGAAGTTGAAGAACGGTGTCTATGAAACAAGTAACTTTGAAATCCTTGCGGAGAATACCACAGGCTTTACATACGCAAGATATTTTAGGAGCACATACATGAGAACAAAGGCTTCAAATTGAGACCAAGTACGTCGTTCTATCTCCTCGCCTTCATTGCAAATAGGCGTCAGAAGGTGAAGAACGGTGTCTATGAAGTTGAAGATCGGTGTCTATGAAACAAGTAACTTTGCAATCCTTGCGGAGCATACCACAGGCTTTACATACGCAAGATATTTTAGGAGCACATACAAGAGAACAAAGGCTTCAAATTGAGACCAAGTACGTCTTTCTATCTCCTCGCCTTCATTGCAAATAGGCGTCAGAAGTTGAAGAACGGTGTCTATGAAACAAGTAACTTTGCAATACTTAGCATACCACAGGCTTTACATACGCAAGATATTTTAGGAGCACATACATGAGAACAAAGGCTTCAAATTGAGACCAAGTACGTCTTTCTATCTCCTCGCCTTCTTAGCAAATAGGCGTCAGAAGTTGAAGATCGGTGTCTATGAAACAAGTAACTTTGCAATCCTTGCGGAGCATACCACAGGCTTTACATACGCAAGATATTTTAGGAGCACATACATGAGAACAAAGGCTTCAAATTGAGACCAAGTACGTCTTTCTATCTCCTCGCCTTCTTAGCAAATAGGCGTCAGAAGTTGAAGATCGGTGTCTATGAAACAAGTAACTTTGCAATACTAGCGGAGCATACCACAGGCTTTACATACGCAAGATATTTTAGGAGCACATACATGAGAACAAAGGCTTTAAATTGAGACCAAGTACGTCTTTCTATCTCCTCGCCTTCTTAGCAAATAGGCGTCAGAAGTTGAAGATCGGTGTCTATGAAACAAGGAACTTTGCAATCCTTGCGGAGCATACCACAGGCTTTACATACGCAAGATATTTTAGGAGCACATACATGAGAACAAAGGCTTCAAATTGAGACCAAGTACGTCTTTCTATCTCCTCGCCTTCATTGCAAATAGGCGTCAGAAGGTGAAGAACAGTGTATATGAAGTTGAAGATCGGTGTCTATGAAACAAGTAACTTTGCAATCCTTGCGGAGCATACCACAGGCTTTACATACGCAAGATATTTTAGGAGCACATACATGAGAACAAAGGCTTCAAATTGAGACCAAGTACGTCTTTCTATCTCCTCGCCTTCATTGCAAATAGGCGTCAGAAGTTGAAGAACGGTGTCTATGAAACAAGTAACTTTGCAATCCTTGCGGAGCATACCACAGGCTTTACATACGCAAGATATTTTAGGAGCACATACATGAGAACAAAGGCTTCAAATTGAGACCAAGTACGTCTTTCTATCTCCTCGCCTTCATTGCAAATAGGCGTCAGAAGGTGAAGAACAGTGTCTATGAAGTTGAAGATCGGTGTCTATGAAACAAGTAACTTTGCAATCCTTGCGGAGCATACCACAGGCTTTACATACGCAAGATATTTTAGGAGCACATACATGAGAACAAAGGCTTCAAATTGAGACCAAGTACGTCTTTCTATCTCCTCGCCTTCTTAGCAAATAGGCGTCAGAAGTTGAAGAACGGTGATCATAAAACAATTAACTTTGAAATCCTTTCGGAGCATACCACAGGCTTTACATACGCAAGATATTTTAGGTGCACATACATGAGAACTAAGGCTTCAAATTGAGACCAAGTACGTCTTTCTATCTCCTCGCCTTCATTGCAAATAGGCGTCAGAAGGTGAAGAACAGTGTATATGAAGTTGAAGATCGGTGTCTATGAAACAAGTAACTTTGCAATCCTTGCGGAGCATACCACAGGCTTTACATACGCAAGATATTTTAGGAGCACATACATGAGAACAAAGGCTTCAAATTGAGACCAAGTACGTCTTTCTATCTCCTCGCCTTCTTAGCAAATAGGCGTCAGAAGTTGAAGATCGGTGTCTATGAAACAAGTAACTTTGCAATCCTTGCGGAGCATACCACAGGCTTTACATACGCAAGATATTTTAGGAGCACATACATGAGAACAAAGGCTTCAAATTGAGACCAAGTACGTCTTTCTATCTCCTCGCCTTCTTAGCAAATAGGCGTCAGAAAATGAAGATCGGTGTCTATGAAACAAGTAACTTTGCAATCCTTGCGGAGCATACCACAGGCTTTACATACGCAAGATATTTTAGGAGCACATACATGAGAACAAAGGCTTCAAATTGAGACCAAGTACGTCTTTCTATCTCCTCGCCTTCATTGCAAATAGGCGTCAGAAGTTGAAGAACGGTGTCTATGAAACAAGTAACTTTGCAATACTAGCGGAGCATACCACAGGCTTTACATACGCAAGATATTTTAGGAGCACATACATGAGAACAAAGGCTTCAAATTGAGACCAAGTACGTCTTTCTATCTCCTCGCCTTCTTAGCAAATAGGCGTCAGAAGTTGAAGAACGGTGTCTATGAAACAAGTAACTTTGCAATCCTTGCGGAGCATACCACAGGCTTTACATACGCAAGATATTTTAGGAGCACATACATGAGAACAAAGGCTTCAAATTGAGACCAAGTACAAAAGACTAACTCCTCGCCCTCTTAGCAAATTGGCGTCAGAAGTTGAAGAACGGTGTCTATAAAACAAGTAACTTTGCAATCCTTGCGGAGCATACCACAGGCTTTACATACGCAAGATATTTTAGGAGCACATACATGAGAACAAAGGCTTCAAATTGAGACCAAGTACGTCTTTCTATCTCCTCGCCTTCTTAGCAAATAGGCGTCAGAAGTTGAAGATCGGTGTCTATGAAACAAGTAACTTTGCAATCCTTGCGGAGCATACCACAGGCTTTACATACGCAAGATATTTTAGGAGCACATACAAGAGAACAAAGGCTTCAAATTGAGACCAAGTACGTCTTTCTATCTCCTCGCCTTCATTGCAAATAGGCGTCAGAAGTTGAAGAACGGTGTCTATGAAACAAGTAACTTTGCAATACTAGCGGAGCATACCACAGGCTTTACATACGCAAGATATTTTAGGAGCACATACATGAGAACAAAGGCTTCAAATTGAGACCAAGTACGTCTTTCTATCTCCTCGCCTTCTTAGCAAATAGGCGTCAGAAGTTGAAGATCGGTGTCTATGAAACAAGTAACTTTGCAATCCTTGCGGAGCATACCACAGGCTTTACATACGCAAGATATTTTAGGAGCACATACATGAGAACAAAGGCTTCAAATTGAGACCAAGTACGTCTTTCTATCTCCTCGCCTTCATTGCAAATAGGCGTCAGAAGGTGAAGAACAGTGTATATGAAGTTGAAGATCGGTGTCTATGAAACAAGTAACTTTGCAATCCTTGCGGAGCATACCACAGGCTTTACATACGCAAGATATTTTAGGAGCACATACATGAGAACAAAGGCTTCAAATTGAGACCAAGTACGTCATTCTATCTCCTCGCCTTCATAGCAAATAGGCGTCAGAAGTTGAAGAACGGTGTCTATGAAACAAGTAACTTTGCAATCCTTGCGGAGCATACCACAGGCTTTACATACGCAAGATATTTTAGGAGCACATACATGAGAACAAAGGCTTCAAATTGAGACCAAGTACGTCTTTCTATCTCCTCGCCTTCATTGCAAATAGGCGTCAGAAGGTGAAGAACAGTGTCTGAAGAAGATCGGTGTCTGAAACAAGTAACTTTGCAATCCTTGCGGAGAAACAAGTAACTTTGCAATCCTTGCGGAGCATACCACAGGCTTTACATACGCAAGATATTTTAGGAGCACATACAAGAGAACAAAGGCTTCAAATTGAGACCAAGTACGTCTTTCTATCTCCTCGCCTTCATTGCAAATAGGCGTCAGAAGTTGAAGAACGGTGTCTATGAAACAAGTAACTTTGCAATCCTTGCGGAGCATACCACAGGCTTTACATACGCAAGATATTTTAGGAGCACATACATGAGAACAAAGGCTTCAAATTGAGACCAAGTACGTCTTTCTATCTCCTCGCCTTCATTGCAAATAGGCGTCAGAAGGTGAAGAACGGTGTCTATGAAATCGGTGTCTATGAAACAAGTAACTTTGCAATCCTTGCGGAGCATACCACAGGCTTTACATACGCAAGATATTTTAGGAGCACATACAAGAGAACAAAGGCTTCAAATTGAGACCAAGTACGTCTTTCTATCTCCTCGCCTTCATTGCAAATAGGCGTCAGAAGTTGAAGAACGGTGTCTATGAAACAAGTAACTTTGCAATACTAGCGGAGCATACCACAGGCTTTACATACGCAAGATATTTTAGGAGCACATACATGAGAACAAAGGCTTCAAATTGAGACCAAGTACGTCTTTCTATCTCCTCGCCTTCTTAGCAAATAGGCGTCAGAAGTTGAAGAACGGTGTCTATAAAACAAGTAACTTTGCAATCCTTGCGGAGCATACCACATGCTTTACATACGCAAGATATTTTAGGAGCACATACAAGAGAACAAAGGCTTCAAATTGAGACCAAGTACGTCTTTCTATCTCCTCGCCTTCTTAGCAAATAGGCGTCAGAAGTTGAAGAACGGTGTCTATGAAACAAGTAACTTTGCAATCCTTGCGGAGCATACCACAGGCTTTACATACGCAAGATATTTTAGGAGCACATACAAGAGAACAAAGGCTTCAAATTGAGACCAAGTACGTCTTTCTATCTCCTCGCCTTCATTGCAAATAGGCGTCAGAAGTTGTCTAAGAAGATCGGTGTCTATGAAACAAGTAACTTTGCAATCCTTGCGGAGCATACCACAGGCTTTACATACGCAAGATATTTTAGGAGCACATACAGGAGAACAAAGGCTTCAAATTGAGACCAAGTACGTCTTTCTATCTCCTCGCCTTCATTGCAAATAGGCGTCAGAAGTTGAAGAACGGTGTCTATGAAACAAGTAACTTTGCAATACTAGCGGAGCATACCACAGGCTTTACATACGCAAGATATTTTAGGAGCACATACAAGAGAACAAAGGCTTCAAATTGAGACCAAGTACGTCTTTCTATCTCCTCGCCTTCATTGCAAATAGGCGTCAGAAGTTGAAGAACGGTGTCTATGAAACAAGTAACTTTGCAATCCTTGCGGAGCATACCACAGGCTTTACATACGCAAGATATTTTAGGAGCACATACATGAGAACAAAGGCTTCAAATTGAGACCAAGTACGTCTTTCTATCTCCTCGCCCTCTTAGCAAATAGGCGTCAGAAGTTGAAGAACGGTGTCTATAAAACAAGTAACTTTGCAATACTAGCGGAGCATACCACAGGCTTTACATACGCAAGATATTTTAGGAGCACATACAAGAGAACAAAGGCTTCAAATTGAGACCAAGTACGTCTTTCTATCTCCTCGCCTTCATTGCAAATAGGCGTCAGAAGTTGAAGAACGGTGTCTATGAAACAAGTAACTTTGCAATCCTTGCGGAGCATACCACAGGCTTTACATACGCAAGATATTTTAGGAGCACATACAAGAGAACAAAGGCTTCAAATTGAGACCAAGTACGTCTTTCTATCTCCTCGCCTTCATTGCAAATAGGCGTCAGAAGTTGAAGAACGGTGTCTATAAAACAAGTAACTTTGCAATACTAGCGGAGCATACCACAGGCTTTACATACGCAAGATATTTTAGGAGCACATACATGAGAACAAAGGCTTCAAATTGAGACCAAGTACGTCTTTCTATCTCCTCGCCTTCTTAGCAAATAGGCGTCAGAAGTTGAAGAACGGTGTCTATAAAACAAGTAACTTTGCAATACTAGCGGAGCATACCACAGGCTTTACATACGCAAGATATTTTAGGAGCACATACATGAGAACAAAGGCTTCAAATTGAGACCAAGTACGTCTTTCTATCTCCTCGCCTTCTTAGCAAATAGGCGTCTGAAGTTGAAGATCGGTGTCTATGAAACAAGTAACTTTGCAATCCTTGCGGAGCATACCACAGGCTTTACATACGCAAGATATTTTAGGAGCACATACATGAGAACAAAGGCTTCAAATTGAGACCAAGTACGTCTTTCTATCTCCTCGCCTTCATTGCAAATAGGCGTCAGAAGTTGAAGAACGGTGTCTATGAAACAAGTAACTTTGCAATCCTTGCGGAGCATACCACAGGCTTTACATACGCAAGATATTTTAGGAGCACATACAAGAGAACAAAGGCTTCAAATTGAGACCAAGTACGTCTTTCTATCTCCTCGCCTTCATTGCAAATAGGCGTCAGAAGTTGAAGAACGGTGTCTATGAAACAAGTAACTTTGCAATACTAGCGGAGCATACCACAGGCTTTACATACGCAAGATATTTTAGGAGCACATACAAGAGAACAAAGGCTTCAAATTGAGACCAAGTACGTCTTTCTATCTCCTCGCCTTCATTGCAAATAGGCGTCAGAAGTTGAAGAACGGTGTCTATGAAACAAGTAACTTTGCAATCCTTGCGGAGCATACCACAGGCTTTACATACGCAAGATATTTTAGGAGCACATACAAGAGAACAAAGGCTTCAAATTGAGACCAAGTACGTCTTTCTATCTCCTCGCCTTCATTGCAAATAGGCGTCAGAAGTTGAAGAACGGTGTCTATGAAACAAGTAACTTTGCAATCCTTGCGGAGCATACCACAGGCTTTACATACGCAAGATATTTTAGGAGCATATACATGAGAACAAAGGCTTCAAATTGAGACCAAGTACGTCTTTCTATCTCCTCGCCTTCATTGCAAATAGGCATCAGAAGTTAAAGAACGGTGTCTATGAAACAAGTAACTTTGCAATCCTTGCGGAGCATTCCACAGGCTTTACATACGCAAGATATTTTAGGAGCACATACAAGAGAACAAAGGCTTCAAATTGAGACCAAGTACGTCTTTCTATCTCCTCGCCTTCTTAGCAAATAGGCGTCAGAAGTTGAAGAACGGTGTCTATGAAACAAGTAACTTTGCAATACTAGCGGAGCATACCACGGGCTGTACAAACGCAAGATATTTTAGGAGCACATACAGGAGAAAAAAGGCATTTAATTGAGTGCATGTACGTCATTCTTTCTCCTCGCCTTTATAGCAAATAGGCGTCAGAAGTTGAAGAACGGTGTCTATGAAACAAGTAACTTTGCAATACTTGCGGAGCATACCACCGGCTTTACATACGCAAGATATTTTAGGAGCACATACATGAGAACAAAGGCTTCAAATTGAGACCAAGTACGTCTTTCTATCTCCTCGCCTTCATTGCAAATAGGCGTCAGAAGGTGAAGAACGGTGTCTATGAAGTTGAAGATCGGTGTCTATGAAACAAGTAACTTTGCAATCCTTGCGGAGCATACCACAGGCTTTACATACGCAAGATATTTTAGAAGCACATACAAGAGAACAAAGGCTTCAAATTGAGACCAAGTACGTCTTTCTATCTCCTCGCCTTCATTGCAAATAGGCGTCAGAAGTTGAAGAACGGTGTCTATGAAACAAGTAACTTTGCAATCCTTGCGGAGCATACCACAGGCTTTACATACGCAAGATATTTTAGGAGCACATACATGAGAACAAAGGCTTCAAATTGAGACCAAGTACGTCTTTCTATCTCCTCGCCCTCTTAGCAAATAGGCGTCAGAAGTTGAAGAACGGTGTCTATGAATACAAGTAACTTTGCAATCCTTGCGGAGCATACCACAGGCTTTACATACGCAAGATATTTTAGGAGCACATACATGAGAACAAAGGCTTCAAATTGAGACCAAGTACGTCTTTCTATCTCCTCGCCTTCATTGCAAATAGGCGTCAGAAGTTGAAGAACGGTGTCTATGAAACAAGTAACTTTGCAATCCTTGCGGAGCATACCACAGGCTTTACATACGCAAGATATTTTAGGAGCACATACATGAGAACAAAGGCTTCAAATTGAGACCAAGTACGTCTTTCTATCTCCTCGCCTTCTTAGCAAATAGGCGTCAGAAGTTGAAGATCGGTGTCTATGAAACAAGTAACTTTGCAATACTTGCGGAGCATACCACAGGCTTTACATACGCAAGATATTTTAGGAGCACATACAAGAGAACAAAGGCTTCAAATTGAGACCAAGTACGTCTTTCTATCTCCTCGCCTTCATTGCAAATAGGCGTCAGAAGTTGAAGAACGGTGTCTATGAAACAAGTAACTTTGCAATCCTTGCGGAGCATACCACAGGCTTTACATACGCAAGATATTTTAGGAGCACATACATGAGAACAAAGGCTTCAAATTGAGACCAAGTACGTCTTTCTATCTCCTCGCCTTCATTGCAAATAGGCGTCAGAAGTTGAAGAACGGTGTCTATGAAACAAGTAACTTTGCAATATAGCGGAGCATACCACAGGCTTTACATACGCAAGATATTTTAGAGCACATACATGAGAACAAAGGCTTCAAATTGAGACCAAGTACGTCTTTCTATCTCCTCGCCTTCATTGCAAATAGGCGTCAGAAGTTGAAGAACGGTGTCTATGAAACAAGTAACTTTGCAATCTTGCGGAGCATACCACAGGCTTTACATACGCAAGATATTTTAGGAGCACATACATGAGAACAAAGGCTTCAAATTGAGACCAAGTACGTCTTTATATCTCCTCGCCTTCTTTGAAAATAGGCGTCAGAAGTTGAAGAACGGTGTCTATGAAACAAGTAACTTTGCAATCCTTGCGGAGCATACCACAGGCTTTACATACGCAAGATATTTTAGGAGCACATACATGAGAACAAAGGCTTCAAATTGAGACCAAGTACGTCTTTCTATCTCCTCGCCTTCTTAGCAAATAGGCGTCAGAAGTTGAAGAACGGTGTCTATGAAACAAGTAACTTTGCAATCCTTGCGGAGCATACCACAGGCTTTACATACGCAAGATATTTTAGGAGCACATACAAGAGAACAAAGGCTTCAAATTGAGACCAAGTACGTCTTTCTATCTCCTCGCCTTCATTGCAAATAGGCGTCAGAAGTTGAAGAACGGTGTCTATGAAACAAGTAACTTTGCAATACTAGCGGAGCATACCACAGGCTTTACATACGCAAGATATTTTAGGAGCACATACATGAGAACAAAGGCTTCAAATTGAGACCAAGTACGTCTTTCTATCTCCTCGCCTTCTTAGCAAATAGGCGTCAGAAGTCAGAAGTTGAAGATCGGTGTCTATGAAACAAGTAACTTTGCAATCCTTGCGGAGCATACCACAGGCTTTACATACGCAAGATATTTTAGGAGCACATACATGAGAACAAAGGCTTCAAATTGAGACCAAGTACGTCTTTCTATCTCCTCGCCTTCATTGCAAATAGGCGTCAGAAGGTGAAGAACAGTGTCGAAGTTGAAGATCTGTCTATGAAACAAGTAACTTTGCAATCCTTGCGGAGCATACCACAGGCTTTACATACGCAAGATATTTTAGGAGCACATACAAGAGAACAAAGGCTTCAAATTGAGACCAAGTACGTCTTTCTATCTCCTCGCCTTCTTAGCAAATAGGCGTCAGAAGTTGAAGAACGGTGTCTATGAAACAAGTAACTTTGCAATCCTTGCGGAGCATACCACAGGCTTTACATACGCAAGATATTTTAGGAGCACATACAAGAGAACAAAGGCTTCAAATTGAGACCAAGTACGTCTTTCTATCTCCTCGCCTTCATTGCAAATAGGCGTCAGAAGTTGAAGAACGGTGTCTATGAAACAAGTAACTTTGCAATCCTTGCGGAGCATACCACAGGCTTTACATACGCAAGATATTTTAGGAGCACATACATGAGAACAAAGGCTTCAAATTGAGACCAAGTACGTCTTTCTATCTCCTCGCCTTCATTGCAAATAGGCGTCAGAAGTTGAAGAACGGTGTCTATGAAACAAGTAACTTTGCAATACTAGCGGAGCATACCACAGGCTTTACATACGCAAGATATTTTAGGAGCACATACATGAGAACAAAGGCTTCAAATTGAGACCAAGTACGTCTTTCTATCTCCTCGCCTTCTTAGCAAATAGGCGTCAGAAGTTGAAGAACGGTGTCTATGAAACAAGTAACTTTGCAATCCTTGCGGAGCATACCACAGGCTTTACATACGCAAGATATTTTAGGAGCACATACATGAGAACAAAGGCTTCAAATTGAGACCAAGTACGTCTTTCTATCTCCTCGCCTTCTTAGCAAATAGGCGTCAGAAGATGAAGAACGGTGTCTATAAACAAGTAACTTTGCAATACTTGCGGAGCATACCACAGGCTTTACATACGCAAGATATTTTAGGAGCACATACAAGAGAACAAAGGCTTCAAATTGAGACCAAGTACGTCTTTCTATCTCCTCGCCTTCATTGCAAATAGGCGTCAGAAGTTGAAGAACGGTGTCTATGAAACAAGTAACTTTGCAATCCTTGCGGAGCATACCACAGGCTTTACATACGCAAGATATTTTAGGAGCACATACATGAGAACAAAGGCTTCAAATTGAGACCAAGTACGTCTTTCTATCTCCTCGCCTTCTTAGCAAATAGGCGTCAGAAGTTGAAGATCGGTGTCTATGAAACAAGTAACTTTGCAATCCTTGCGGAGCATACCACAGGCTTTACATACGCAAGATATTTTAGGAGCACATACATGAGAACAAAGGCTTCAAATTGAGACCAAGTACGTCTTTCTATCTCCTCGCCTTCATTGCAAATAGGCGTCAGAAGTTGAAGAACGGTGTCTATGAAACAAGTAACTTTGCAATCCTTGCGGAGCATACCACAGGCTTTACATACGCAAGATATTTTAGGAGCACATACAAGAGAACAAAGGCTTCAAATTGAGACCAAGTACGTCTTTCTATCTCCTCGCCTTCTTAGCAAATAGGCGTCAGAAGTTGAAGAACGGTGTCTATGAAACAAGTAACTTTGCAATCCTTGCGGAGCATACCACAGGCTTTACATACGCAAGATATTTTAGGAGCACATACATGAGAACAAAGGCTTCAAATTGAGACCAAGTACGTCTTTCTATCTCCTCGCCTTCTTAGCAAATAGGCGTCAGAAGTTGAAGATCGGTGTCTATGAAACAAGTAACTTTGCAATCCTTGCGGAGCATACCACAGGCTTTACATACGCAAGATATTTTAGGAGCACATACATGAGAACAAAGGCTTCAAATTGAGACCAAGTACGTCTTTCTATCTCCTCGCCTTCATTGCAAATAGGCGTCAGAAGGTGAAGAACAGTGTATATGAAGTTGAAGATCGGTGTCTATGAAACAAGTAACTTTGCAATTCTTGCGGAGTATACCACAGGCTTTACATACGCAAGATATTTTAGGAGCACATACAAGAGAACAAAGGCTTCAAATTGAGACCAAGTACGTCTTTCTATCTCCTCGCCTTCTTAGCAAATAGGCGTCAGAAGTTGAAGAACGGTGTCTATGAAACAAGTAACTTTGCAATCCTTGCGGAGCATACCACAGGCTTTACATACGCAAGATATTTTAGGAGCACATACATGAGAACAAAGGCTTCAAATTGAGACCAAGTACGTCTTTCTATCTCCTCGCCTTCTTAGCAAATAGGCGTCAGAAGTTGAAGAACGGTGTCTATGAAACAAGTAACTTTGCAATCCTTGCGGAGCATACCACAGGCTTTACATACGCAAGATATTTTAGGAGCACATACATGAGAACAAAGGCTTCAAATTGAGACCAAGTACGTCTTTCTATCTCCTCGCCCTCTTAGCAAATAGGCGTCAGAAGTTGAAGAACGGTGTCTATGAAACAAGTAACTTTGCAATCCTTGCGGAGCATACCACAGGCTTTACATACGCAAGATATTTTAGGAGCACATACATGAGAACAAAGGCTTCAAATTGAGACCAAGTACGTCTTTCTATCTCCTCGCCTTCATTGCAAATAGGCGTCAGAAGTAGAAGATCGGTGTCTATGAAACAAGTAACTTTGCAATCCTTGCGGAGCATACCACAGGCTTTACATACGCAAGATATTTTAGGAGCACATACAAGAGAACAAAGGCTTCAAATTGAGACCAAGTACGTCTTTCTATCTCCTCGCCTTCATTGCAAATAGGCGTCAGAAGTTGAAGAACGGTGTCTATGAAACAAGTAACTTTGCAATACTAGCGGAGCATACCACAGGCTTTACATACGCAAGATATTTTAGGAGCACATACATGAGAACAAAGGCTTCAAATTGAGACCAAGTACGTCTTTCTATCTCCTCGCCTTCTTAGCAAATAGGCGTCAGAAGTTGAAGATCGGTGTCTATGAAACAAGTAACTTTGCAATCCTTACGGAGCATACCACAGGCTTTACATACGCAAGATATTTTAGGAGCACATACATGAGAACAAAGGCTTCAAATTGAGACCAAGTACGTCTTTCTATCTCCTCGCCTTCATTGCAAATAGGCGTCAGAAGGTGAAGAACAGTGTATATGAAGTTGAAGATCGGTGTCTATGAAACAAGTAACTTTGCAATCCTTGCGGAGCATACCACAGGCTTTACATACGCAAGATATTTTAGGAGCACATACAAGAGAACAAAGGCTTCAAATTGAGACCAAGTACGTCTTTCTATCTCCTCGCCTTCTTAGCAAATAGGCGTCAGAAGTTGAAGAACGGTGTCTATGAAACAAGTAACTTTGCAATCCTTGCGGAGCATACCACAGGCTTTACATACGCAAGATATTTTAGGAGCACATACATGAGAACAAAGGCTTCAAATTGAGACCAAGTACGTCTTTCTATCTCCTCGCCTTCTTAGCAAATAGGCGTCAGAAGTTGAAGATCGGTGTCTATGAAACAAGTAACTTTGCAATCCTTGCGGAGCATACCACAGGCTTTACATACGCAAGATATTTTAGGAGCACATACATGAGAACAAAGGCTTCAAATTGAGACCAAGTACGTCTTTCTATCTCCTCGCCTTCATTGCAAATAGGCGTCAGAAGGTGAAGAACAGTGTATATGAAGTTGAAGATCGGTGTCTATGAAACAAGTAACTTTGCAATCCTTGCGGAGCATACCACAGGCTTTACATACGCAAGATATTTTAGGAGCACATACAAGAGAACAAAGGCTTCAAATTGAGACCAAGTACGTCTTTCTATCTCCTCGCCTTCTTAGCAAATAGGCGTCAGAAGTTGAAGAACGGTGTCTATGAAACAAGTAACTTTGCAATCCTTGCGGAGCATACCACAGGCTTTACATACGCAAGATATTTTAGGAGCACATACATGAGAACAAAGGCTTCAAATTGAGACCAAGTACGTCTTTCTATCTCCTCGCCCTCTTAGCAAATAGGCGTCAGAAGTTGAAGAACGGTGTCTATAAAACAAGTAACTTTGCAATCCTTGCGGAGCATACCACAGGCTTTACATACGCAAGATATTTTAGGAGCACATACATGAGAACAAAGGCTTCAAATTGAGACCAAGTACGTCTTTCTATCTCCTCGCCTTCTTAGCAAATAGGCGTCAGAAGTTGAAGAACGGTGTCTATAAAACAAGTAACTTTGCAATACTAGCTGAGCATACCACAGGTTTTACATACGCAAGATATTTTAGGAGCACATACATGAGAACAAAGGCTTCAAATTGAGACCAAGTACGTCTTTCTATCTCCTCGCCTTCATTGCAAATAGGCGTCAGAAGTTGAAGAACGGTGTCTATGAAACAAGTAACTTTGCAATCCTTGCGGAGCATACCACAGGCTTTACATACGCAAGATATTTTAGGAGCACATACATGAGAACAAAGGCTTCAAATTGAGACCAAGTACGTCTTTCTATCTCCTCGCCCTCTTAGCAAATAGGCGTCAGAAGTTGAAGAACGGTGTCTATAAAACAAGTAACTTTGCAATACTAGCGGAGCATACCACAGGCTTTACATACGCAAGATATTTTAGGAGCACATACATGAGAACAAAGGCTTCAAATTGAGACCAAGTACGTCTTTCTATCTCCTCGCCTTCTTAGCAAATAGGCGTCAGAAGTTGAAGATCGGTGTCTATGAAACAAGTAACTTTGCAATCCTTGCGGAGCATACCACAGGCTTTACATACGCAAGATATTTTAGGAGCACATACATGAGAACAAAGGCTTCAAATTGAGACCAAGTACGTCTTTCTATCTCCTCGCCTTCTTAGCAAATAGGCGTCAGAAGTTGAAGAACGGTGTCTATGAAACAAGTAACTTTGCAATCCTTGCGGAGCATACCACAGGCTTTACATACGCAAGATATTTTAGGAGCACATACATGAGAACAAAGGCTTCAAATTGAGACCAAGTACGTCTTTCTATCTCCTCGCCCTCTTAGCAAATAGGCGTCAGAAGTTGAAGAACGGTGTCTATAAAACAAGTAACTTTGCAATCCTTGCGGAGCATACCACAGGCTTTACATACGCAAGATATTTTAGGAGCACATACATGAGAACAAAGGCTTCAAATTGAGACCAAGTACGTCTTTCTATCTCCTCGCCCTCTTAGCAAATAGGCGTCAGAAGTTGAAGAACGGTGTCTATAAAACAAGTAACTTTGCAATACTAGCGGAGCATACCACAGGCTTTACATACGCAAGATATTTTAGGAGCACATACATGAGAACAAAGGCTTCAAATTGAGACCAAGTACGTCTTTCTATCTCCTCGCCTTCTTAGCAAATAGGCGTCAGAAGTTGAAGATCGGTGTCTATGAAACAAGTAACTTTGCAATCCTTACGGAGCATACCACAGGCTTTACATACGCAAGATATTTTAGGAGCACATACATGAGAACAAAGGCTTCAAATTGAGACCAAGTACGTCTTTCTATCTCCTCGCCTTCATTGCAAATAGGCGTCAGAAGGTGAAGAACAGTGTATATGAAGTTGAAGATCGGTGTCTATGAAACAAGTAACTTTGCAATCCTTGCGGAGCATACCACAGGCTTTACATACGCAAGATATTTTAGGAGCACATACAAGAGAACAAAGGCTTCAAATTGAGACCAAGTACGTCTTTCTATCTCCTCGCCTTCTTAGCAAATAGGCGTCAGAAGTTGAAGAACGGTGTCTATGAAACAAGTAACTTTGCAATCCTTGCGGAGCATACCACAGGCTTTACATACGCAAGATATTTTAGGAGCACATACATGAGAACAAAGGCTTCAAATTGAGACCAAGTACGTCTTTCTATCTCCTCGCCCTCTTAGCAAATAGGCGTCAGAAGTTGAAGAACGGTGTCTATAAAACAAGTTACTTTGCAATCCTTGCGGAGCATACCACAGGCTTTACATACGCAAGATATTTTAGGAGCACATACATGAGAACAAAGGCTTCAAATTGAGACCAAGTACGTCTTTCTATCTCCTCGCCTTCTTAGCAAATAGGCGTCAGAAGTTGAAGAACGGTGTCTATAAAACAAGTAACTTTGCAATACTAGCGGAGCATACCACAGGCTTTACATACGCAAGATATTTTAGGAGCACATACAAGAGAACAAAGGCTTCAAATTGAGACCAAGTACGTCTTTCTATCTCCTCGCCTTCATTGCAAATAGGCGTCAGAAGTTGAAGAACGGTGTCTATGAAACAAGTAACTTTGCAATCCTTGCGGAGCATACCACAGGCTTTACATACGCAAGATATTTTAGGAGCACATACAAGAGAACAAAGGCTTCAAATTGAGACCAAGTACGTCTTTCTATCTCCTCGCCTTCATTGCAAATAGGCGTCAGAAGTTGAAGAACGGTGTCTATGAAACAAGTAACTTTGCAATCCTTGCGGAGCATACCACAGGCTTTACATACGCAAGATATTTTAGGAGCACATACATGAGAACAAAGGCTTCAAATTGAGACCAAGTACGTCTTTCTATCTCCTCGCCTTCTTAGCAAATAGGCGTCAGAAGTTGAAGATCGGTGTCTATGAAACAAGTAACTTTGCAATCCTTGCGGAGCATACCACAGGCTTTACATACGCAAGATATTTTAGGAGCACATACATGAGAACAAAGGCTTCAAATTGAGACCAAGTACGTCTTTCTATCTCCTCGCCTTCATTGCAAATAGGCGTCAGAAGGTGAAGAACGGTGTCTATGAAGTTGAAGATCAAGAGAACAAAGGCTTCAAATTGAGACCAAGTACGTCTTTCTAGCCTTCATTGCAAATAGAAAGTTGAAGAACGGTGTCTATGAAACAAGTAACTTTGCAATACTGCGGAGCATACCACAGGCTTTACATACGCAAGATATTTTAGGAGCACATACAAGAGAACAAAGGCTTCAAATTGAGACCAAGTACGTCTTTCTATCTCCTCGCCTTCATTGCAAATAGGCGTCAGAAGTTGAAGAACGGTGTCTATGAAACAAGTAACTTTGCAATCCTTGCGGAGCATACCACAGGCTTTACATACGCAAGATATTTTAGGAGCACATACATGAGAACAAAGGCTTCAAATTGAGACCAAGTACGTCTTTCTATCTCCTCGCCTTCTAAATAGGCGTCAGAAGTTGAAGAACGGTGTCTATGAAACAAGTAACTTTGCAATACTAGCGGAGCATACCACAGGCTTTACATACGCAAGATATTTTAGGAGCACATACAAGAGAACAAAGGCTTCAAATTGAGACCAAGTACGTCTTTCTATCTCCTCGCCTTCATTGCAAATAGGCGTCAGAAGTTGAAGAACGGTGTCTATGAAACAAGTAACTTTGCAATACTAGCGGAGCATACCACAGGCTTTACATACGCAAGATATTTTAGGAGCACATACAAGAGAACAAAGGCTTCAAATTGAGACCAAGTACGTCTTTCTATCTCCTCGCCTTCATTGCAAATAGGCGTCAGAAGTTGAAGAACGGTGTCTATGAAACAAGTAACTTTGCAATACTAGCGGAGCATACCACAGGCTTTACATACGCAAGATATTTTAGGAGCACATACAAGAGAACAAAGGCTTCAAATTGAGACCAAGTACGTCTTTCTATCTCCTCGCCTTCATTGCAAATAGGCGTCAGAAGTTGAAGAACGGTGTCTATGAAACAAGTAACTTTGCAATACTAGCGGAGCATACCACAGGCTTTACATACGCAAGATATTTTAGGAGCACATACAAGAGAACAAAGGCTTCAAATTGAGACCAAGTACGTCTTTCTATCTCCTCGCCTTCATTGCAAATAGGCGTCAGAAGTTGAAGAACGGTGTCTATAAAACAAGTAACTTTGCAATACTAGCGGAGCATACCACAGGCTTTACATACGCAAGATATTTTAGGAGCACATACAAGAGAACAAAGGCTTCAAATTGAGACCAAGTACGTCTTTCTATCTCCTCGCCTTCATTGCAAATAGGCGTCAGAAGTTGAAGAACGGTGTCTATGAAACAAGTAACTTTGCAATACTTGCGGAGCATACCACAGGCTTTACATACGCAATATATTTTAGGAGCACATACAAGAGAACAAAGGCTTCAAATTGAGACCAAGTACGTCTTTCTATCTCCTCGCCTTCATTGCAAATAGGCGTCAGAAGTTGAAGATCGGTGTCTATGAAACAAGTAACTTTGCAATCCTAGCGGAGCATACCACAGGCTTTACATACGCAAGATATTTTAGGAGCACATACAAGAGAACAAAGGCTTCAAATTGAGACCAAGTACGTCTTTCTATCTCCTCGCCTTCATTGCAAATAGGCGTCAGAAGTTGAAGAACGGTGTCTATGAAACAAGTAACTTTGCAATCCTTGCGGAGCATACCACAGGCTTTACATACGCAAGATATTTTAGGAGCACATACAAGAGAACAAAGGCTTCAAATTGAGACCAAGTACGTCTTTCTATCTCCTCGCCTTCATTGCAAATAGGCGTCAGAAGTTGAAGAACGGTGTCTATGAAACAAGTAACTTTGCAATACTTGCGGAGCATACCACAGGCTTTACATACGCAAGATATTTTAGGAGCACATACAAGAGAACAAAGGCTTCAAATTGAGACCAAGTACGTCTTTCTATCTCCTCGCCTTCTTAGCAAATAGGCGTCAGAAGTTGAAGAACGGTGTCTATGAAACAAGTAACTTTGCAATACTAGCGGAGCATACCACAGGCTTTACATACGCAAGATATTTTAGGAGCACATACAAGAGAACAAAGGCTTCAAATTGAGACCAAGTACGTCTTTCTATCTCCTCGCCTTCATTGCAAATAGGCGTCAGAAGGTGAAGAACGGTGTCTATGAAGTTGAAGATCGGTGTCTATGAAACAAGTAACTTTGCAATCCTTGCGGAGCATACCACAGGCTTTACATACGCAAGATATTTTAGGAGCACATACAAGAGAACAAAGGCTTCAAATTGAGACCAAGTACGTCTTTCTATCTCCTCGCCTTCATTGCAAATAGGCGTCAGAAGTTGAAGAACGGTGTCTATGAAACAAGTAACTTTGCAATCCTTGCGGAGCATACCACAGGCTTTACATACGCAAGATATTTTAGGAGCACATACAAGAGAACAAAGGCTTCAAATTGAGACCAAGTACGTCTTTCTATCTCCTCGCCTTCATTGCAAATAGGCGTCAGAAGTTGAAGAACGGTGTCTATAAAACAAGTAACTTTGCAATACTAGCGGAGCATACCACAGGCTTTACATACGCAAGATATTTTAGGAGCACATACAAGAGAACAAAGGCTTCAAATTGAGACCAAGTACGTCTTTCTATCTCCTCGCCTTCATTGCAAATAGGCGTCAGAAGTTGAAGAACGGTGTCTATGAAACAAGTAACTTTGCAATCCTTGCGGAGCATACCACAGGCTTTACATACGCAAGATATTTTAGGAGCACATACAAGAGAACAAAGGCTTCAAATTGAGACCAAGTACGTCTTTCTATCTCCTCGCCTTCATTGCAAATAGGCGTCAGAAGTTGAAGAACGGTGTCTATGAAACAAGTAACTTTGCAATCCTAGCGGAGCATACCACAGGCTTTACATACGCAAGATATTTTAGGAGCACATACAAGAGAACAAAGGCTTCAAATTGAGACCAAGTACGTCTTTCTATCTCCTCGCCTTCATTGCAAATAGGCGTCAGAAGTTGAAGAACGGTGTCTATGAAACAAGTAACTTTGCAATACTAGCGGCTTTACATACGCAATATATTTTAGGAGCACATACAAGAGAACAAAGGCTTCAAATTGAGACCAAGTACGTCTTTCTATCTCCTCGCCTTCATTGCAAATAGGCGTCAGAAGTTGAAGAACGGTGTCTATGAAACAAGTAACTTTGCAATACTAGCGGAGCATACCACAGGCTTTACATACGCAAGATATTTTAGGAGCACATACAAGAGAACAAAGGCTTCAAATTGAGACCAAGTACGTCTTTCTATCTCCTCGCCTTCATTGCAAATAGGCGTCAGAAGTTGAAGAACGGTGTCTATGAAACAAGTAACTTTGCAATACTAGCGGAGCATACCACAGGCTTTACATACGCAATATATTTTAGGAGCACATACAAGAGAACAAAGGCTTCAAATTGAGACCAAGTACGTCTTTCTATCTCCTCGCCTTCATTGCAAATAGGCGTCAGAAGTTGAAGAACGGTGTCTATGAAACAAGTAACTTTGCAATACTAGCGGAGCATACCACAGGCTTTACATACGCAAGATATTTTAGAAGCACATACAAGAGAACAAAGGCTTCAAATTGAGACCAAGTACGTCTTTCTATCTCCTCGCCTTCATTGCAAATAGGCGTCAGAAGTTGAAGAACGGTGTCTATGAAACAAGTAACTTTGCAATCCTTGCGGAGCATACCACAGGCTTTACATACGCAAGATATTTTAGGAGCACATACAAGAGAACAAAGGCTTCAAATTGAGACCAAGTACGTCTTTCTATCTCCTCGCCTTCATTGCAAATAGGCGTCAGAAGTTGAAGAACGGTGTCTATGAAACAAGTAACTTTGCAATACTAGCGGAGCATACCACAGGCTTTACATACGCAAGATATTTTAGGAGCACATACAAGAGAACAAAGGCTTCAAATTGAGACCAAGTACGTCTTTCTATCTCCTCGCCTTCATTGCAAATAGGCGTCAGAAGTTGAAGAACGGTGTCTATGAAACAAGTAACTTTGCAATACTAGCGGAGCATACCACAGGCTTTACATACGCAAGATATTTTAGGAGCACATACAAGAGAACAAAGGCTTCAAATTGAGACCAAGTACGTCTTTCTATCTCCTCGCCTTCATTGCAAATAGGCGTCAGAAGTTGAAGAACGGTGTCTATGAAACAAGTAACTTTGCAATCCTTGCGGAGCATACCACAGGCTTTACATACGCAAGATATTTTAGGAGCACATACAAGAGAACAAAGGCTTCAAATTGAGACCAAGTACGTCTTTCTATCTCCTCGCCTTCATTGCAAATAGGCGTCAGAAGTTGAAGAACGGTGTCTATGAAACAAGTAACTTTGCAATCCTTGCGGAGCATACCACAGGCTTTACATACGCAATATATTTTAGGAGCACATACAAGAGAACAAAGGCTTCAAATTGAGACCAAGTACGTCTTTCTATCTCCTCGCCTTCATTGCAAATAGGCGTCAGAAGTTGAAGAACGGTGTCTATGAAACAAGTAACTTTGCAATACTAGCGGAGCATACCACAGGCTTTACATACGCAAGATATTTTAGGAGCACATACAAGAGAACAAAGGCTTCAAATTGAGACCAAGTACGTCTTTCTATCTCCTCGCCTTCATTGCAAATAGGCGTCAGAAGTTGAAGAACGGTGTCTATGAAAAAAGTAACTTTGCAATACTAGCGGAGCATACCACAGGCTTTACATACGCAAGATATTTTAGGAGCACATACAAGAGAACAAAGGCTTCAAATTGAGACCAAGTACGTCTTTCTATCTCCTCGCCTTCATTGCAAATAGGCGTCAGAAGTTGAAGAACGGTGTCTATGAAACAAGTAACTTTGCAATACTAGCGGAGCATACCACAGGCTTTACATACGCAAGATATTTTAGGAGCACATACAAGAGAACAAAGGCTTCAAATTGAGACCAAGTACGTCTTTCTATCTCCTCGCCTTCATTGCAAATAGGCGTCAGAAGTTGAAGAACGGTGTCTATGAAACAAGTAACTTTGCAATACTAGCGGAGCATACCACAGGCTTTACATACGCAAGATATTTTAGGAGCACATACAAGAGAACAAAGGCTTCAAATTGAGACCAAGTACGTCTTTCTATCTCCTCGCCTTCATTGCAAATAGGCGTCAGAAGTTGAAGAACGGTGTCTATGAAACAAGTAACTTTGCAATACTAGCGGAGCATACCACAGGCTTTACATACGCAAGATATTTTAGGAGCACATACAAGAGAACAAAGGCTTCAAATTGAGACCAAGTACGTCTTTCTATCTCCTCGCCTTCATTGCAAATAGGCGTCAGAAGTTGAAGAACGGTGTCTATGAAACAAGTAACTTTGCAATACTTGCGGAGCATACCACAGGCTTTACATACGCAAGATATTTTAGGAGCACATACAAGAGAACAAAGGCTTCAAATTGAGACCAAGTACGTCTTTCTATCTCCTCGCCTTCATTGCAAATAGGCGTCAGAAGTTGAAGAACGGTGTCTATGAAACAAGTAACTTTGCAATACTAGCGGAGCATACCACAGGCTTTACATACGCAAGATATTTTAGGAGCACATACAAGAGAACAAAGGCTTCAAATTGAGACCAAGTACGTCTTTCTATCTCCTCGCCTTCATTGCAAATAGGCGTCAGAAGTTGAAGAACGGTGTCTATGAAACAAGTAACTTTGCAATACTAGCGGAGCATACCACAGGCTTTACATACGCAAGATATTTTAGGAGCACATACAAGAGAACAAAGGCTTCAAATTGAGACCAAGTACGTCTTTCTATCTCCTCGCCTTCATTGCAAATAGGCGTCAGAAGTTGAAGAACGGTGTCTATGAAACAAGTAACTTTGCAATACTAGCGGAGCATACCACAGGCTTTACATACGCAAGATATTTTAGGAGCACATACAAGAGAACAAAGGCTTCAAATTGAGACCAAGTACGTCTTTCTATCGTCAGAAGTTGAAGAACGGTGTCTATGAAACAAGCTTTCATCAGGCACATACGCAAGATATTTTAGAGCACATACAAGAGAACAAAGGCTTCAAATTGAGACCAAGTACGTCTTTCTATCTCCTCGCCTTCATTGCAAATAGGCGTCAGAAGTTGAAGAACGGTGTCTATGAAACAAGTAACTTTGCAATACTAGCGGAGCATACCACAGGCTTTACATACGCAAGATATTTTAGGAGCACATACAAGAGAACAAAGGCTTCAAATTGAGACCAAGTACGTCTTTCTATCTCCTCGCCTTCATTGCAAATAGGCGTCAGAAGTTGAAGAACGGTGTCTATGAAACAAGTAACTTTGCAATCCTTGCGGAGCATACCACAGGCTTTACATACGCAAGATATTTTAGGAGCACATACAAGAGAACAAAGGCTTCAAATTGAGACCAAGTACGTCTTTCTATCTCCTCGCCTTCATTGCAAATAGGCGTCAGAAGTTGAAGAACGGTGTCTATAAAACAAGTAACTTTGCAATACTAGCGGAGCATACCACAGGCTTTACATACGCAAGATATTTTAGGAGCACATACAAGAGAACAAAGGCTTCAAATTGAGACCAAGTACGTCTTTCTATCTCCTCGCCTTCATTGCAAATAGGCGTCAGAAGTTGAAGAACGGTGTCTATGAAACAAGTAACTTTGCAATACTAGCGGAGCATACCACAGGCTTTACATACGCAAGATATTTTAGGAGCACATACAAGAGAACAAAGGCTTCAAATTGAGACCAAGTACGTCTTTCTATCTCCTCGCCTTCATTGCAAATAGGCGTCAGAAGTTGAAGAACGGTGTCTATGAAACAAGTAACTTTGCAATCCTTGCGGAGCATACCACAGGCTTTACATACGCAAGAGATTTTAGGAGCACATACAAGAGAACAAAGGCTTCAAATTGAGACCAAGTACGTCTTTCTATCTCCTCGCCTTCATTGCAAATAGGCGTCAGAAGTTGAAGAACGGTGTCTATGAAACAAGTAACTTTGCAATACTAGCGGAGCATACCACAGGCTTTACATACGCAAGATATTTTAGGAGCACATACAAGAGAACAAAGGCTTCAAATTGAGACCAAGTACGTCTTTCTATCTCCTCGCCTTCATTGCAAATAGGCGTCAGAAGTTGAAGAAGATCGGTGTCTATGAAACAAGTAACTTTGCAATACTAGCGGAGCATACCACAGGCTTTACATACGCAAGATATTTTAGGAGCACATACAAGAGAACAAAGGCTTCAAATTGAGACCAAGTACGTCTTTCTATCTCCTCGCCTTCATTGCAAATAGGCGTCAGAAGTTGAAGAACGGTGTCTATGAAACAAGTAACTTTGCAATCCTTGCGGAGCATACCACAGGCTTTACATACGCAAGATATTTTAGGAGCACATACATGAGAACAAAGGCTTCAAATTGAGACCAAGTACGTCTTTCTATCTCCTCGCCTTCTTAGCAAATAGGCGTCAGAAGTTGAAGAACGGTGTCTATAAAACAAGTAACTTTGCAATACTAGCGGAGCATACCACAGGCTTTACATACGCAAGATATTTTAGGAGCACATACAAGAGAACAAAGGCTTCAAATTGAGACCAAGTACGTCTTTCTATCTCCTCGCCTTCATTGCAAATAGGCGTCAGAAGTTGAAGAACGGTGTCTATGAAACAAGTAACTTTGCAATCCTTGCGGAGCATACCACAGGCTTTACATACGCAAGATATTTTAGGAGCACATACAAGAGAACAAAGGCTTCAAATTGAGACCAAGTACGTCTTTCTATCTCCTCGCCTTCATTGCAAATAGGCGTCAGAAGTTGAAGAACGGTGTCTATGAAACAAGTAACTTTGCAATCCTTGCGGAGCATACCACAGGCTTTACATACGCAATATATTTTAGGAGCACATACAAGAGAACAAAGGCTTCAAATTGAGACCAAGTACGTCTTTCTATCTCCTCGCCTTCATTGCAAATAGGCGTCAGAAGTTGAAGAACGGTGTCTATGAAACAAGTAACTTTGCAATCCTTGCGGAGCATACCACAGGCTTTACATACGCAATATATTTTAGGAGCACATACAAGAGAACAAAGGCTTCAAATTGAGACCAAGTACGTCTTTCTATCTCCTCGCCTTCATTGCAAATAGGCGTCAGAAGTTGAAGAACGGTGTCTATAAAACAAGTAACTTTGCAATACTAGCGGAGCATACCACAGGCTTTACATACGCAAGATATTTTAGGAGCACATACAAGAGAACAAAGGCTTCAAATTGAGACCAAGTACGTCTTTCTATCTCCTCGCCTTCATTGCAAATAGGCGTCAGAAGTTGAAGAACGGTGTCTATGAAACAAGTAACTTTGCAATCCTTGCGGAGCATACCACAGGCTTTACATACGCAATATATTTTAGGAGCACATACAAGAGAACAAAGGCTTCAAATTGAGACCAAGTACGTCTTTCTATCTCCTCGCCTTCATTGCAAATAGGCGTCAGAAGTTGAAGAACGGTGTCTATAAAACAAGTAACTTTGCAATACTAGCGGAGCATACCACAGGCTTTACATACGCAAGATATTTTAGGAGCACATACAAGAGAACAAAGGCTTCAAATTGAGACCAAGTACGTCTTTCTATCTCCTCGCCTTCATTGCAAATAGGCGTCAGAAGTTGAAGAACGGTGTCTATGAAACAAGTAACTTTGCAATCCTTGCGGAGCATACCACAGGCTTTACATACGCAAGATATTTTAGGAGCACATACAAGAGAACAAAGGCTTCAAATTGAGACCAAGTACGTCTTTCTATCTCCTCGCCTTCATTGCAAATAGGCGTCAGAAGTTGAAGAACGGTGTCTATGAAACAAGTAACTTTGCAATCCTTGCGGAGCATACCACAGGCTTTACATACGCAATATATTTTAGGAGCACATACAAGAGAACAAAGGCTTCAAATTGAGACCAAGTACGTCTTTCTATCTCCTCGCCTTCATTGCAAATAGGCGTCAGAAGTTGAAGAACGGTGTCTATGAAACAAGTAACTTTGCAATCCTTGCGGAGCATACCACAGGCTTTACATACGCAATATATTTTAGGAGCACATACAAGAGAACAAAGGCTTCAAATTGAGACCAAGTACGTCTTTCTATCTCCTCGCCTTCATTGCAAATAGGCGTCAGAAGTTGAAGAACGGTGTCTATGAAACAAGTAACTTTGCAATACTAGCGGAGCATACCACAGGCTTTACATACGCAAGATATTTTAGGAGCACATACAAGAGAACAAAGGCTTCAAATTGAGACCAAGTACGTCTTTCTATCTCCTCGCCTTCATTGCAAATAGGCGTCAGAAGTTGAAGATCGGTGTCTATGAAACAAGTAACTTTGCAATCCTTGCGGAGCATACCACAGGCTTTACATACGCAATATATTTTAGGAGCACAGGCTTTACATACGCAAGATATTTTAGGAGCACATACATGAGAACAAAGGCTTCAAATTGAGACCAAGTACGTCTTTCTATCTCCTCGCCTTCTTAGCAAATAGGCGTCAGAAGTTGAAGAACGGTGTCTATGAAACAAGTAACTTTGCAATACTTGCGGAGCATACCACAGGCTTTACATACGCAAGATATTTTAGGAGCACATACAAGAGAACAAAGGCTTCAAATTGAGACCAAGTACGTCTTTCTATCTCCTCGCCTTCATTGCAAATAGGCGTCAGAAGTTGAAGAACGGTGTCTATGAAACAAGTAACTTTGCAATCCTTGCGGAGCATACCACAGGCTTTACATACGCAAGATATTTTAGGAGCACATACATGAGAACAAAGGCTTCAAATTGAGACCAAGTACGTCTTTCTATCTCCTCGCCTTCATTGCAAATAGGCGTCAGAAGTTGAAGAACGGTGTCTATGAAACAAGTAACTTTGCAATCCTTGCGGAGCATACCACAGGCTTTACATACGCAAGATATTTTAGGAGCACATACATGAGAACAAAGGCTTCAAATTGAGACCAAGTACGTCTTTCTATCTCCTCGCCTTCATTGCAAATAGGCGTCAGAAGTTGAAGAACGGTGTCTAAGAAACAAGTAACTTTGCAATCCTTGCGGAGCATACCACAGGCTTTACATACGCAAGATATTTTAGGAGCACATACAAGAGAACAAAGGCTTCAAATTGAGACCAAGTACGTCTTTCTATCTCCTCGCCTTCATTGCAAATAGGCGTCAGAAGTTGAAGAACGGTGTCTATGAAACAAGTAACTTTGCAATCCTTGCGGAGCATACCACAGGCTTTACATACGCAAGATATTTTAGGAGCACATACATGAGAACAAAGGCTTCAAATTGAGACCAAGTACGTCTTTCTATCTCCTCGCCTTCATTGCAAATAGGCGTCAGAAGTTGAAGAACGGTGTCTATGAAACAAGTAACTTTGCAATCCTTGCGGAGCATACCACAGGCTTTACATACGCAAGATATTTTAGGAGCACATACATGAGAACAAAGGCTTCAAATTGAGACCAAGTACGTCTTTCTATCTCCTCGCCTTCATTGCAAATAGGCGTCAGAAGTTGAAGAACGGTGTCTATGAAACAAGTAACTTTGCAATCCTTGCGGAGCATACCACAGGCTTTACATACGCAAGATATTTTAGGAGCACATACATGAGAACAAAGGCTTCAAATTGAGACCAAGTACGTCTTTCTATCTCCTCGCCTTCTTAGCAAATAGGCGTCAGAAGTTGAAGAACGGTGTCTATGAAACAAGTAACTTTGCAATCCTTGCGGAGCATACCACAGGCTTTACATACGCAAGATATTTTAGGAGCACATACATGAGAACAAAGGCTTCAAATTGAGACCAAGTACGTCTTTCTATCTCCTCGCCTTCATTGCAAATAGGCGTCAGAAGTTGAAGAACGGTGTCTATGAAACAAGTAACTTTGCAATCCTTGCGGAGCATACCACAGGCTTTACATACGCAAGATATTTTAGGAGCACATACAAGAGAACAAAGGCTTCAAATTGAGACCAAGTACGTCTTTCTATCTCCTCGCCTTCATTGCAAATAGGCGTCAGAAGTTGAAGAACGGTGTCTATGAAACAAGTAACTTTGCAATCCTTGCGGAGCATACCACAGGCTTTACATACGCAAGATATTTTAGGAGCACATACATGAGAACAAAGGCTTCAAATTGAGACCAAGTACGTCTTTCTATCTCCTCGCCTTCATTGCAAATAGGCGTCAGAAGTTGAAGAACGGTGTCTATGAAACAAGTAACTTTGCAATCCTTGCGGAGCATACCACAGGCTTTACATACGCAAGATATTTTAGGAGCACATACATGAGAACAGAGGCTTCAAATTGAGACCAAGTACGTCTTTCTATCTCCTCGCCTTCATTGCAAATAGGCGTCAGAAGTTGAAGAACGGTGTCTATGAAACAAGTAACTTTGCAATCCTTGCGGAGCATACCACAGGCTTTACATACGCAAGATATTTTAGGAGCACATACATGAGAACAAAGGCTTCAAATTGAGACCAAGTACGTCTTTCTATCTCCTCGCCTTCATTGCAAATAGGCGTCAGAAGTTGAAGAACGGTGTCTAAGAAACAAGTAACGTTTCAATCCTTGCGGAGCTTACCACAGGCTTTACATACGCAAGATATTTTAGGAGCACATACAAGAGAACAAAGGCTTCAAATTGAGACCAAGTACGTCTTTCTATCTCCTCGCCTTCATTGCAAATAGGCGTCAGAAGTTGAAGAACGGTGTCTATGAAACAAGTAACTTTGCAATCCTTGCGGAGCATACCACAGGCTTTACATACGCAAGATATTTTAGGAGCACATACATGAGAACAAAGGCTTCAAATTGAGACCAAGTACGTCTTTCTATCTCCTCGCCTTCATTGCAAATAGGCGTCAGAAGTTGAAGAACGGTGTCTATGAAACAAGTAACTTTGCAATCCTTGCGGAGCATACCACAGGCTTTACATACGCAAGATATTTTAGGAGCACATACATGAGAACAAAGGCTTCAAATTGAGACCAAGTACGTCTTTCTATCTCCTCGCCTTCATTGCAAATAGGCGTCAGAAGTTGAAGAACGGTGTCTATGAAACAAGTAACTTTGCAATCCTTGCGGAGCATACCACAGGCTTTACATACGCAAGATATTTTAGGAGCACATACATGAGAACAAAGGCTTCAAATTGAGACCAAGTACGTCTTTCTATCTCCTCGCCTTCATTGCAAATAGGCGTCAGAAGTTGAAGAACGGTGTCTATGAAACAAGTAACTTTGCAATCCTTGCGGAGCATACCACAGGCTTTACATACGCAAGATATTTTAGGAGCACATACATGAGAACAAAGGCTTCAAATTGAGACCAAGTACGTCTTTCTATCTCCTCGCCTTCATTGCAAATAGGCGTCAGAAGTTGAAGAACGGTGTCTATGAAACAAGTAACTTTGCAATCCTTGCGGAGCATACCACAGGCTTTACATACGCAAGATATTTTAGGAGCACATACAAGAGAACAAAGGCTTCAAATTGAGACCAAGTACGTCTTTCTATCTCCTCGCCTTCATTGCAAATAGGCGTCAGAAGTTGAAGAACGGTGTCTATGAAACAAGTAACTTTGCAATCCTTGCGGAGCATACCACAGTCTTTACATACGCAAGATATTTTAGGAGCACATACATGAGAACAAAGGCTTCAAATTGAGACCAAGTACGTCTTTCTATCTCCTCGCCTTCATTGCAAATAGGCGTCAGAAGTTGAAGAACGGTGTCTATGAAACAAGTAACTTTGCAATCCTTGCGGAGCATACCACAGGCTTTACATACGCAAGATATTTTAGGAGCACATACATGAGAACAAAGGCTTCAAATTGAGACCAAGTACGTCTTTCTATCTCCTCGCCTTCATTGCAAATAGGCGTCAGAAGTTGAAGAACGGTGTCTATGAAACAAGTAACTTTGCAATCCTTGCGGAGCATACCACAGGCTTTACATACGCAAGATATTTTAGGAGCACATACATGAGAACAAAGGCTTCAAATTGAGACCAAGTACGTCTTTCTATCTCCTCGCCTTCATTGCAAATAGGCGTCAGAAGTTGAAGAACGGTGTCTATGAAACAAGTAACTTTGCAATCCTTGCGGAGCATACCACAGGCTTTACATACGCAAGATATTTTAGGAGCACATACAAGAGAACAAAGGCTTCAAATTGAGACCAAGTACGTCTTTCTATCTCCTCGCCTTCATTGCAAATAGGCGTCAGAAGTTGAAGAACGGTGTCTATGAAACAAGTAACTTTGCAATCCTTGCGGAGCATACCACAGGCTTTACATACGCAAGATATTTTAGGAGCACATACAAGAGAACAAAGGCTTCAAATTGAGACCAAGTACGTCTTTCTATCTCCTCGCCTTCATTGCAAATAGGCGTCAGAAGTTGAAGAACGGTGTCTATGAAACAAGTAACTTTGCAATCCTTGCGGAGCATACCACAGGCTTTACATACGCAAGATATTTTAGGAGCACATACATGAGAACAAAGGCTTCAAATTGAGACCAAGTACGTCTTTCTATCTCCTCGCCTTCATTGCAAATAGGCGTCAGAAGTTGAAGAACGGTGTCTATGAAACAAGTAACTTTGCAATCCTTGCGGAGCATACCACAGGCTTTACATACGCAAGATATTTTAGGAGCACATACATGAGAACAAAGGCTTCAAATTGAGACCAAGTACGTCTTTCTATCTCCTCGCCTTTTGCAAATAGGCGTCAGAAGTTGAAGAACGGTGTCTATGAAACAAGTAACTTTGCAATCCTTGCGGAGCATACCACAGGCTTTACATACGCAAGATATTTTAGGAGCACATACAAGAGAACAAAGGCTTCAAATTGAGACCAAGTACGTCTTTCTATCTCCTCGCCTTCATTGCAAATAGGCGTCAGAAGTTGAAGAACGGTGTCTATGAAACAAGTAACTTTGCAATCCTTGCGGAGCATACCACAGGCTTTACATACGCAAGATATTTTAGGAGCACATACATGAGAACAAAGGCTTCAAATTGAGACCAAGTACGTCTTTCTATCTCCTCGCCTTCTTAGCAAATAGGCGTCAGAAGTTGAAGAACGGTGTCTATGAAACAAGTAACTTTGCAATCCTTGCGGAGCATACCACAGGCTTTACATACGCAAGATATTTTAGGAGCACATACAAGAGAACAAAGGCTTCAAATTGAGACCAAGTACGTCTTTCTATCTCCTCGCCTTCATTGCAAATAGGCGTCAGAAGTTGAAGAACGGTGTCTAAGAAACAAGTAACGTTTCAATCTTTGCGGAGCTTACCACAGGCTTTACATACGCAAGATATTTTAGGAGCACATACAAGAGAACAAAGGCTTCAAATTGAGACCCAGTACGTCTTTCTATCTCCTCGCCTTCATTGCAAATAGGCGTCAGAAGTTGAAGAACGGTGTCTATGAAACAAGTAACTTTGCAATCCTTGCGGAGCATACCACAGGCTTTACATACGCAAGATATTTTAGGAGCACATACATGAGAACAAAGGCTTCAAATTGAGACCAAGTACGTCTTTCTATCTCCTCGCCTTCATTGCAAATAGGCGTCAGAAGTTGAAGAACGGTGTCTATGAAACAAGTAACTTTGCAATCCTTGCGGAGCATACCACAGGCTTTACATACGCAAGATATTTTAGGAGCACATACATGAGAACAAAGGCTTCAAATTGAGACCAAGTACGTCTTTCTATCTCCTCGCCTTCATTGCAAATAGGCGTCAGAAGTTGAAGAACGGTGTCTATGAAACAAGTAACTTTGCAATCCTTGCGGAGCATACCACAGGCTTTACATACGCAAGATATTTTAGGAGCACATACATGAGAACAAAGGCTTCAAATTGAGACCAAGTACGTCTTTCTATCTCCTCGCCTTCATTGCAAATAGGCGTCAGAAGTTGAAGAACGGTGTCTATGAAACAAGTAACTTTGCAATCCTTGCGGAGCATACCACAGGCTTTACATACGCAAGATATTTTAGGAGCACATACAAGAGAACAAAGGCTTCAAATTGAGACCAAGTACGTCTTTCTATCTCCTCGCCTTCATTGCAAATAGGCGTCAGAAGTTGAAGAACGGTGTCTATGAAACAAGTAACTTTGCAATCCTTGCGGAGCATACCACAGGCTTTACATACGCAAGATATTTTAGGAGCACATACATGAGAACAAAGGCTTCAAATTGAGACCAAGTACGTCTTTCTATCTCCTCGCCTTCATTGCAAATAGGCGTCAGAAGTTGAAGAACGGTGTCTATGAAACAAGTAACTTTGCAATCCTTGCGGAGCATACCACAGGCTTTACATACGCAAGATATTTTAGGAGCACATACATGAGAACAAAGGCTTCAAATTGAGACCAAGTACGTCTTTCTATCTCCTCGCCTTCATTGCAAATAGGCGTCAGAAGTTGAAGAACGGTGTCTATGAAACAAGTAACTTTGCAATCCTTGCGGAGCATACCACAGGCTTTACATACGCAAGATATTTTAGGAGCACATACATGAGAACAAAGGCTTCAAATTGAGACCAAGTACGTCTTTCTATCTCCTCGCCTTCTTAGCAAATAGGCGTCAGAAGTTGAAGAACGGTGTCTATGAAACAAGTAACTTTGCAATCCTTGCGGAGCATACCACAGGCTTTACATACGCAAGATATTTTAGGAGCACATACATGAGAACAAAGGCTTCAAATTGAGACCAAGTACGTCTTTCTATCTCCTCGCCTTCTTAGCAAATAGGCGTCAGAAGTTGAAGAACGGTGTCTATGAAACAAGTAACTTTGCAATCCTTGCGGAGCATACCACAGGCTTTACATACGCAAGATATTTTAGGAGCACATACAAGAGAACAAAGGCTTCAAATTGAGACCAAGTACGTCTTTCTATCTCCTCGCCTTCATTGCAAATAGGCGTCAGAAGTTGAAGAACGGTGTCTATGAAACAAGTAACTTTGCAATACTTGCGGAGCATACCACAGGCTTTACATACGCAAGATATTTTAGGAGCACATACAAGAGAACAAAGGCTTCAAATTGAGACCAAGTACGTCTTTCTATCTCCTCGCCTTCATTGCAAATAGGCGTCAGAAGTTGAAGAACGGTGTCTAAGAAACAAGTAACTTTGCAATCCTTTCGGAGCATACCACAGGCTTTACATACGCAAGATATTTTAGGAGCACATACAAGAGAACAAAGGCTTCAAATTGAGACCAAGTACGTCTTTCTATCTCCTCGCCTTCATTGCAAATAGGCGTCAGAAGTTGAAGAACGGTGTCTATGAAACAAGTAACTTTGCAATCCTTGCGGAGCATACCACAGGCTTTACATACGCAAGATATTTTAGGAGCACATACAAGAGAACAAAGGCTTCAAATTGAGACCAAGTACGTCTTTCTATCTCCTCGCCTTCATTGCAAATAGGCGTCAGAAGTTGAAGAACGGTGTCTATGAAACAAGTAACTTTGCAATCCTTGCGGAGCATACCACAGGCTTTACATACGCAAGATATTTTAGGAGCACATACATGAGAACAAAGGCTTCAAATTGAGACCAAGTACGTCTTTCTATCTCCTCGCCTTCATTGCAAATAGGCGTCAGAAGTTGAAGAACGGTGTCTATGAAACAAGTAACTTTGCAATACTTGCGGAGCATACCACAGGCTTAACATACGCAAGATATTTTAGGAGCACATACAAGAGAACAAAGGCTTCAAATTGAGACCAAGTACGTCTTTCTATCTCCTCGCCTTCATTGCAAATAGGCGTCAGAAGTTGAAGAACGGTGTCTATGAAACAAGTAACTTTGCAATCCTTGCGGAGCATACCACAGGCTTTACATACGCAAGATATTTTAGGAGCACATACATGAGAACAAAGGCTTCAAATTGAGACCAAGTACGTCTTTCTATCTCCTCGCCTTCTTAGCAAATGGTCGTCAGAGGAAGAATATCGGTGACTATCAAACAAGTAACTGTGCAATCCTTGCGGAGCATACCACAGGCTTTACATACGCAAGATATTTTAGGAGCACATACAAGAGAACAAAGGCTTCAAATTGAGACCAAGTACGTCTTTCTATCTCCTCGCCTTCATTGCAAATAGGCGTCAGAAGTTGAAGAACGGTGTCTATGAAACAAGTAACTTTGCAATCCTTGCGGAGCATACCACAGGCTTTACATACGCAAGAAATATTAGGAGCACATACAAGAGAACAAAGGCTTCAAATTGAGACCAAGTACGTCTTTCTATCTCCTCGCCTTCATTGCAAATAGGCGTCAGAAGTTGAAGAACGGTGTCTATGAAACAAGTAACTTTGCAATCCTTGCGGAGCATACCACAGGCTTTACATACGCAAGATATTTTAGGAGCACATACAAGAGAACAAAGGCTTCAAATTGAGACCAAGTACGTCTTTCTATCTCCTCGCCTTCATTGCAAATAGGCGTCAGAAGTTGAAGAACGGTGTCTATGAAACAAGTAACTTTGCAATCCTTGCGGAGCATACCACAGGCTTTACATACGCAAGATATTTTAGGAGCACATACAAGAGAACAAAGGCTTCAAATTGAGACCAAGTACGTCTTTCTATCTCCTCGCCTTCATTGCAAATAGGCGTCAGAAGTTGAAGAACGGTGTCTATGAAACAAGTAACTTTGCAATCCTTGCGGAGCATACCACAGGCTTTACATACGCAAGATATTTTAGGAGCACATACATGAGAACAAAGGCTTCAAATTGAGACCAAGTACGTCTTTCTATCTCCTCGCCTTCTTAGCAAATAGGCGTCAGAAGTTGAAGAACGGTGTCTATGAAACAAGTAACTTTGCAATACTTGCGGAGCATACCACAGGCTTTACATACGCAAGATATTTTAGGAGCACATACAAGAGAACAAAGGCTTCAAATTGAGACCAAGTACGTCTTTCTATCTCCTCGCCTTCATTGCAAATAGGCGTCAGAAGTTGAAGAACGGTGTCTATGAAACAAGTAACTTTGCAATCCTTGCGGAGCATACCACAGGCTTTACATACGCAAGATATTTTAGGAGCACATACATGAGAACAAAGGCTTCAAATTGAGACCAAGTACGTCTTTCTATCTCCTCGCCTTCTTGCAAATAGGCGTCAGAAGTTGAAGAACGGTGTCTATGAAACAAGTAACTTTGCAATCCTTGCGGAGCATACCACAGGCTTTACATACGCAAGATATTTTAGGAGCACATACAAGAGAACAAAGGCTTCAAATTGAGACCAAGTACGTCTTTCTATCTCCTCGCCTTCATTGCAAATAGGCGTCAGAAGTTGAAGAACGGTGTCTATTAAACAAGTAACTTTGCAATCCTTGCGGAGCATACCACAGGCTTTACATACGCAATATATTTTAGGAGCACATACAAGAGAACAAAGGCTTCAAATTGAGACCAAGTACGTCTTTCTATCTCCTCGCCTTCATTGCAAATAGGCGTCAGAAGTTGAAGAACGGTGTCTATGAAACAAGTAACTTTGCAATCCTTGCGGAGCATACCACAGGCTTTACATACGCAAGATATTTTAGGAGCACATACAAGAGAACAAAGGCTTCAAATTGAGACCAAGTACGTCTTTCTATCTCCTCGCCTTCATTGCAAATAGGCGTCAGAAGTTGAAGAACGGTGTCTATGAAACAAGTAACTTTGCAATCCTTGCGGAGCATACCACAGGCTTTACATACGCAAGATATTTTAGGAGCACATACAAGAGAACAAAGGCTTCAAATTGAGACCAAGTACGTCTTTCTATCTCCTCGCCTTCATTGCAAATAGGCGTCAGAAGTTGAAGAACGGTGTCTATGAAACAAGTAACTTTGCAATACTTGCGGAGCATACCACAGGCTTTACATACGCAATATATTTTAGGAGCACATACAAGAGAACAAAGGCTTCAAATTGAGACCAAGTACGTCTTTCTATCTCCTCGCCTTCATTGCAAATAGGCGTCAGAAGTTGAAGAACGGTGTCTATGAAACAAGTAACTTTGCAATCCTTGCGGAGCATACCACAGGCTTTACATACGCAAGATATTTTAGGAGCACATACATGAGAACAAAGGCTTCAAATTGAGACCAAGTACGTCTTTCTATCTCCTCGCCTTCTTAGCAAATAGGCGTCAGAAGTTGAAGAACGGTGTCTATGAAACAAGTAACTTTGCAATCCTTGCGGAGCATACCACAGGCTTTACATACGCAAGATATTTTAGGAGCACATACAAGAGAACAAAGGCTTCAAATTGAGACCAAGTACGTCTTTCTATCTCCTCGCCTTCATTGCAAATAGGCGTCAGAAGTTGAAGAACGGTGTCTATGAAACAAGTAACTTTGCAATCCTTGCGGAGCATACCACAGGCTTTACATACGCAAGATATTTTAGGAGCACATACATGAGAACAAAGGCTTCAAATTGAGACCAAGTACGTCTTTCTATCTCCTCGCCTTCTTAGCAAATAGGCGTCAGAAGTTGAAGAACGGTGTCTATGAAACAAGTAACTTTGCAATACTTGCGGAGCATACCACAGGCTTTACATACGCAAGATATTTTAGGAGCACATACAAGAGAACAAAGGCTTCAAATTGAGACCAAGTACGTCTTTCTATCTCCTCGCCTTCATTGCAAATAGGCGTCAGAAGTTGAAGAACGGTGTCTATGAAACAAGTAACTTTGCAATCCTTGCGGAGCATACCACAGGCTTTACATACGCAAGATATTTTAGGAGCACATACAAGAGAACAAAGGCTTCAAATTGAGACCAAGTACGTCTTTCTATCTCCTCGCCTTCATTGCAAATAGGCGTCAGAAGTTGAAGAACGGTGTCTATGAAACAAGTAACTTTGCAATCCTTGCGGAGCATACCACAGGCTTTACATACGCAAGATATTTTAGGAGCACATACAAGAGAACAAAGGCTTCAAATTGAGACCAAGTACGTCTTTCTATCTCCTCGCCTTCATTGCAAATAGGCGTCAGAAGTTGAAGAACGGTGTCTATGAAACAAGTAACTTTGCAATCCTTGCGGAGCATACCACAGGCTTTACATACGCAAGATATTTTAGGAGCACATACAAGAGAACAAAGGCTTCAAATTGAGACCAAGTACGTCTTTCTATCTCCTCGCCTTCATTGCAAATAGGCGTCAGAAGTTGAAGAACGGTGTCTATGAAACAAGTAACTTTGCAATCCTTGCGGAGCATACCACAGGCTTTACATACGCAAGATATTTTAGGAGCACATACAAGAGAACAAAGGCTTCAAATTGAGACCAAGTACGTCTTTCTATCTCCTCGCCTTCATTGCAAATAGGCGTCAGAAGTTGAAGAACGGTGTCTATGAAACAAGTAACTTTGCAATCCTTGCGGAGCATACCACAGGCTTTACATACGCAAGATATTTTAGGAGCACATACAAGAGAACAAAGGCTTCAAATTGAGACCAAGTACGTCTTTCTATCTCCTCGCCTTCATTGCAAATAGGCGTCAGAAGTTGAAGAACGGTGTCTATGAAACAAGTAACTTTGCAATCCTTGCGGAGCATACCACAGGCTTTACATACGCAAGATATTTTAGGAGCACATACAAGAGAACAAAGGCTTCAAATTGAGACCAAGTACGTCTTTCTATCTCCTCGCCTTCATTGCAAATAGGCGTCAGAAGTTGATGAACGGTGTCTATGAAACAAGTAACTTTGCAATCCTTGCGGAGCATACCACAGGCTTTACATACGCAAGATATTTTAGGAGCACATACATGAGAACAAAGGCTTCAAATTGAGACCAAGTACGTCTTTCTATCTCCTCGCCTTCTTGCAAATAGGCGTCAGAAGTTGAAGAACGGTGTCTATGAAACAAGTAACTTTGCAATCCTTGCGGAGCATACCACAGGCTTTACATACGCAAGATATTTTAGGAGCACATACAAGAGAACAAAGGCTTCAAATTGAGACCAAGTACGTCTTTCTATCTCCTCGCCTTCATTGCAAATAGGCGTCAGAAGTTGAAGAACGGTGTCTATGAAACAAGTAACTTTGCAATCCTTGCGGAGCATACCACAGGCTTTACATACGCAAGATATTTTAGGAGCACATACATGAGAACAAAGGCTTCAAATTGAGACCAAGTACGTCTTTCTATCTCCTCGCCTTCTTAGCAAATAGGCGTCAGAAGTTGAAGAACGGTGTCTATGAAACAAGTAACTTTGCAATCCTTGCGGAGCATACCACAGGCTTTACATACGCAAGATATTTTAGGAGCACATACAAGAGAACAAAGGCTTCAAATTGAGACCAAGTACGTCTTTCTATCTCCTCGCCTTCATTGCAAATAGGCGTCAGAAGTTGAAGAACGGTGTCTATGAAACAAGTAACTTTGCAATCCTTGCGGAGCATACCACAGGCTTTACATACGCAAGATATTTTAGGAGCACATACAAGAGAACAAAGGCTTCAAATTGAGACCAAGTACGTCTTTCTATCTCCTCGCCTTCATTGCAAATAGGCGTCAGAAGTTGAAGAACGGTGTCTATGAAACAAGTAACTTTGCAATCCTTGCGGAGCATACCACAGGCTTTACATACGCAAGATATTTTAGGAGCACATACATGAGAACAAAGGCTTCAAATTGAGACCAAGTACGTCTTTCTATCTCCTCGCCTTCATTGCAAATAGGCGTCAGAAGTTGAAGAACGGTGTCTATGAAACAAGTAACTTTGCAATCCTTGCGGAGCATACCACAGGCTTTACATACGCAAGATATTTTAGGAGCACATACATGAGAACAAAGGCTTCAAATTGAGACCAAGTACGTCTTTCTATCTCCTCGCCTTCATTGCAAATAGGCGTCAGAAGTTGAACGGTGTCTATGAAGTTAAAGAACGGTGTCTATGAAACAAGTAACTTTGCAATCCTTGCGGAGCATACCACAGGCTTTACATACGCAAGATATTTTAGGAGCACATACATGAGAACAAAGGCTTCAAATTGAGACCAAGTACGTCTTTCTATCTCCTCGCCTTCATTGCAAATAGGCGTCAGAAGTTGAAGAACGGTGTCTATGAAACAAGTAACTTTGCAATCCTTGCGGAGCATACCACAGGCTTTACATACGCAAGATATTTTAGGAGCACATACAAGAGAACAAAGGCTTCAAATTGAGACCAAGTACGTCTTTCTATCTCCTCGCCTTCATTGCAAATAGGCGTCAGAAGTTGAAGAACGGTGTCTATGAAACAAGTAACTTTGCAATCCTTGCGGAGCATACCACAGGCTTTACATACGCAAGATATTTTAGGAGCACATACATGAGAACAAAGGCTTCAAATTGAGACCAAGTACGTCTTTCTATCTCCTCGCCTTCTTAGCAAATAGGCGTCAGAAGTTGAAGAACGGTGTCTATAAAACAAGTCACTTTGCAATCCTTGCGGAGCATACCACAGGCTTTACATACGCAAGATATTTTAGGAGCACATACAAGAGAACAAAGGCTTCAAATTGAGACCAAGTACGTCTTTCTATCTCCTCGCCTTCATTGCAAATAGGCGTCAGAAGTTGAAGAACGGTGTCTATGAAACAAGTAACTTTGCAATCCTTGCGGAGCATACCACAGGCTTTACATACGCAAGATATTTTAGGAGCACATACAAGAGAACAAAGGCTTCAAATTGAGACCAAGTACGTCTTTCTATCTCCTCGCCTTCATTGCAAATAGGCGTCAGAAGTTGAAGAACGGTGTCTATGAAACAAGTAACTTTGCAATCCTTGCGGAGCATACCACAGGCTTTACATACGCAAGATATTTTAGGAGCACATACATGAGAACAAAGGCTTCAAATTGAGACCAAGTACGTCTTTCTATCTCCTCGCCTTCATTGCAAATAGGCGTCAGAAGTTGAAGAACGGTGTCTATGAAACAAGTAACTTTGCAATCCTTGCGGAGCATACCACAGGCTTTACATACGCAAGATATTTTAGGAGCACATACATGAGAACAAAGGCTTCAAATTGAGACCAAGTACGTCTTTCTATCTCCTCGCCTTCATTGCAAATAGGCGTCAGAAGTTGAAGAACGGTGTCTATGAAGTTAAAGAACGGTGTCTATGAAACAAGTAACTTTGCAATCCTTGCGGAGCATACCACAGGCTTTACATACGCAAGATATTTTAGGAGCACATACATGAGAACAAAGGCTTCAAATTGAGACCAAGTACGTCTTTCTATCTCCTCGCCTTCATTGCAAATAGGCGTCAGAAGTTGAAGAACGGTGTCTATGAAACAAGTAACTTTGCAATCCTTGCGGAGCATACCACAGGCTTTACATACGCAAGATATTTTAGGAGCACATACAAGAGAACAAAGGCTTCAAATTGAGACCAAGTACGTCTTTCTATCTCCTCGCCTTCATTGCAAATAGGCGTCAGAAGTTGAAGAACGGTGTCTATGAAACAAGTAACTTTGCAATCCTTGCGGAGCATACCACAGGCTTTACATACGCAAGATATTTTAGGAGCACATACATGAGAACAAAGGCTTCAAATTGAGACCAAGTACGTCTTTCTATCTCCTCGCCTTCTTAGCAAATAGGCGTCAGAAGTTGAAGAACGGTGTCTATGAAACAAGTAACTTTGCAATCCTTGCGGAGCATACCACAGGCTTTACATACGCAAGATATTTTAGGAGCACATACAAGAGAACAAAGGCTTCAAATTGAGACCAAGTACGTCTTTCTATCTCCTCGCCTTCATTGCAAATAGGCGTCAGAAGTTGAAGAACGGTGTCTATGAAACAAGTAACTTTGCAATCCTTGCGGAGCATACCACAGGCTTTACATACGCAAGATATTTTAGGAGCACATACAAGAGAACAAAGGCTTCAAATTGAGACCAAGTACGTCTTTCTATCTCCTCGCCTTCATTGCAAATAGGCGTCAGAAGTTGAAGAACGGTGTCTATGAAACAAGTAACTTTGCAATCCTTGCGGAGCATACCACAGGCTTTACATACGCAAGATATTTTAGGAGCACATACATGAGAACAAAGGCTTCAAATTGAGACCAAGTACGTCTTTCTATCTCCTCGCCTTCATTGCAAATAGGCGTCAGAAGTTGAAGAACGGTGTCTATGAAACAAGTAACTTTGCAATCCTTGCGGAGCATACCACAGGCTTTACATACGCAAGATATTTTAGGAGCACATACATGAGAACAAAGGCTTCAAATTGAGACCAAGTACGTCTTTCTATCTCCTCGCCTTCATTGCAAATAGGCGTCAGAAGTTGAAGAACGGTGTCTATGAAGTTAAAGAACGGTGTCTATGAAACAAGTAACTTTGCAATCCTTGCGGAGCATACCACAGGCTTTACATACGCAAGATATTTTAGGAGCACATACATGAGAACAAAGGCTTCAAATTGAGACCAAGTACGTCTTTCTATCTCCTCGCCTCATTGCAAATAGGCGTCAGAAGTTGAAGAACGGTGTCTATGAAACAAGTAACTTTGCAATCCTTGCGGAGCATACCACAGGCTTTACATACGCAAGATATTTTAGGAGCACATACAAGAGAACAAAGGCTTCAAATTGAGACCAAGTACGTCTTTCTATCTCCTCGCCTTCATTGCAAATAGGCGTCAGAAGTTGAAGAACGGTGTCTATGAAACAAGTAACTTTGCAATCCTTGCGGAGCATACCACAGGCTTTACATACGCAAGATATTTTAGGAGCACATACATGAGAACAAAGGCTTCAAATTGAGACCAAGTACGTCTTTCTATCTCCTCGCCTTCATTGCAAATAGGCGTCAGAAGTTGAAGAACGGTGTCTATGAAGTTAAAGAACGGTGTCTATGAAACAAGTAACTTTGCAATCCTTGCGGAGCATACCACAGGCTTTACATACGCAAGATATTTTAGGAGCACATACATGAGAACAAAGGCTTCAAATTGAGACCAAGTACGTCTTTCTATCTCCTCGCCTTCATTGCAAATAGGCGTCAGAAGTTGAAGAACGGTGTCTATGAAACAAGTAACTTTGCAATCCTTGCGGAGCATACCACAGGCTTTACATACGCAAGATATTTTAGGAGCACATACAAGAGAACAAAGGCTTCAAATTGAGACCAAGTACGTCTTTCTATCTCCTCGCCTTCATTGCAAATAGGCGTCAGAAGTTGAAGAACGGTGTCTATGAAACAAGTAACTTTGCAATCCTTGCGGAGCATACCACAGGCTTTACATACGCAAGATATTTTAGGAGCACATACATGAGAACAAAGGCTTCAAATTGAGACCAAGTACGTCTTTCTATCTCCTCGCCTTCTTAGCAAATAGGCGTCAGAAGTTGAAGAACGGTGTCTATAAAACAAGTAACTTTGCAATCCTTGCGGAGCATACCACAGGCTTTACATACGCAAGATATTTTAGGAGCACATACAAGAGAACAAAGGCTTCAAATTGAGACCAAGTACGTCTTTCTATCTCCTCGCCTTCATTGCAAATAGGCGTCAGAAGTTGAAGAACGGTGTCTATGAAACAAGTAACTTTGCAATCCTTGCGGAGCATACCACAGGCTTTACATACGCAAGATATTTTAGGAGCACATACATGAGAACAAAGGCTTCAAATTGAGACCAAGTACGTCTTTCTATCTCCTCGCCTTCTTAGCAAATAGGCGTCAGAAGTTGAAGAACGGTGTCTATGAAACAAGTAACTTTGCAATCCTTGCGGAGCATACCACAGGCTTTACATACGCAAGATATTTTAGGAGCACATACAAGAGAACAAAGGCTTCAAATTGAGACCAAGTACGTCTTTCTATCTCCTCGCCTTCATTGCAAATAGGCGTCAGAAGTTGAAGAACGGTGTCTATGAAACAAGTAACTTTGCAATCCTTGCGGAGCATACCACAGGCTTTACATACGCAAGATATTTTAGGAGCACATACAAGAGAACAAAGGCTTCAAATTGAGACCAAGTACGTCTTTCTATCTCCTCGCCTTCATTGCAAATAGGCGTCAGAAGTTGAAGAACGGTGTCTATGAAACAAGTAACTTTGCAATCCTTGCGGAGCATACCACAGGCTTTACATACGCAAGATATTTTAGGAGCACATACATGAGAACAAAGGCTTCAAATTGAGACCAAGTACGTCTTTCTATCTCCTCGCCTTCATTGCAAATAGGCATCAGAAGTTGAAACGGTGTCTATGAAGTTAAAGAACGGTGTCTATGAAACAAGTAACTTTGCAATCCTTGCGGAGCATACCACAGGCTTTACATACGCAAGATATTTTTGGAGCACATACATGAGAACAAAGGCTTCAAATTGAGACCAAGTACGTCTTTCTATCTCCTCGCCTTCTTAGCAAATAGGCGTCAGAAGTTGAAGAACGGTGTCTATGAAACAAGTAACTTTGCAATCCTTGCGGAGCATACCACAGGCTTTACATACGCAAGATATTTTAGGAGCACATACATGAGAACAAAGGCTTCAAATTGAGACCAAGTACGTCTTTCTATCTCCTCGCCTTCATTGCAAATAGGCGTCAGAAGTTGAAGAACGGTGTCTATGAAGTTAAAGAACGGTGTCTATGAAACAAGTAACTTTGCAATCCTTGCGGAGCATACCACAGGCTTTACATACGCAAGATATTTTAGGAGCACATACATGAGAACAAAGGCTTCAAATTGAGACCAAGTACGTCTTTCTATCTCCTCGCCTTCTTGCAAATAGGCGTCAGAAGTTGAAGAACGGTGTCTATGAAACAAGTAACTTTGCAATCCTTGCGGAGCATACCACAGGCTTTACATACGCAAGATATTTTAGGAGCACATACATGAGAACAAAGGCTTCAAATTGAGACCAAGTACGTCTTTCTATCTCCTCGCCTTCATTGCAAATAGGCGTCAGAAGTTGAAGAACGGTGTCTATGAAGTTAAAGAACGGTGTCTATGAAACAAGTAACTTTGCAATCCTTGCGGAGCATACCACAGGCTTTACATACGCAAGATATTTTAGGAGCACATACAAGAGAACAAAGGCTTCAAATTGAGACCAAGTACGTCTTTCTATCTCCTCGCCTTCATTGCAAATAGGCGTCAGAAGTTGAAGAACGGTGTCTATGAAACAAGTAACTTTGCAATCCTTGCGGAGCATACCACAGGCTTTACATACGCAAGATATTTTAGGAGCACATACAAGAGAACAAAGGCTTCAAATTGAGACCAAGTACGTCTTTCTATCTCCTCGCCTTCATTGCAAATAGGCGTCAGAAGTTGAAGAACGGTGTCTATGAAACAAGTAACTTTGCAATCCTTGCGGAGCATACCACAGGCTTTACATACGCAAGATATTTTAGGAGCACATACATGAGAACAAAGGCTTCAAATTGAGACCAAGTACGTCTTTCTATCTCCTCGCCTTCTTAGCAAATAGGCGTCAGAAGTTGAAGAACGGTGTCTATGAAGTTAAAGAACGGTGTCTATGAAACAAGTAACTTTGCAATCCTTGCGGAGCATACCACAGGCTTTACATACGCAAGATATTTTAGGAGCACATACAAGAGAACAAAGGCTTCAAATTGAGACCAAGTACGTCTTTCTATCTCCTCGCCTTCTTGCAAATAGGCGTCAGAAGTTGAAGAACGGTGTCTATGAAACAAGTAACTTTGCAATCCTTGCGGAGCATACCACAGGCTTTACATACGCAAGATATTTTAGGAGCACATACATGAGAACAAAGGCTTCAAATTGAGACCAAGTACGTCTTTCTATCTCCTCGCCTTCATTGCAAATAGGCGTCAGAAGTTGAAGAACGGTGTCTATGAAGTTAAAGAACGGTGTCTATGAAACAAGTAACTTTGCAATCCTTGCGGAGCATACCACAGGCTTTACATACGCAAGATATTTTAGGAGCACATACATGAGAACAAAGGCTTCAAATTGAGACCAAGTACGTCTTTCTATCTCCTCGCCTTCATTGCAAATAGGCGTCAGAAGTTGAAGAACGGTGTCTATGAAACAAGTAACTTTGCAATCCTTGCGGAGCATACCACAGGCTTTACATACGCAAGATATTTTAGGAGCACATACATGAGAACAAAGGCTTCAAATTGAGACCAAGTACGTCTTTCTATCTCCTCGCCTTCTTAGCAAATAGGCGTCAGAAGTTGAAGAACGGTGTCTATGAAACAAGTAACTTTGCAATCCTTGCGGAGCATACCACAGGCTTTACATACGCAAGATATTTTAGGAGCACATACATGAGAACAAAGGCTTCAAATTGAGACCAAGTACGTCTTTCTATCTCCTCGCCTTCTTGCAAATAGGCGTCAGAAGTTGAAGAACGGTGTCTATGAAGTTAAAGAACGGTGTCTATGAAACAAGTAACTTTGCAATCCTTGCGGAGCATACCACAGGCTTTACATACGCAAGATATTTTAGGAGCACATACATGAGAACAAAGGCTTCAAATTGAGACCAAGTACGTCTTTCTATCTCCTCGCCTTCTTAGCAAATAGGCGTCAGAAGTTGAAGAACGGTGTCTATGAAGTTAAAGAACGGTGTCTATGAAACAAGTAACTTTGCAATCCTTGCGGAGCATACCACAGGCTTTACATACGCAAGATATTTTAGGAGCACATACAAGAGAACAAAGGCTTCAAATTGAGACCAAGTACGTCTTTCTATCTCCTCGCCTTCATTGCAAATAGGCGTCAGAAGTTGAAGAACGGTGTCTATGAAACAAGTAACTTTGCAATCCTTGCGGAGCATACCACAGGCTTTACATACGCAAGATATTTTAGGAGCACATACATGAGAACAAAGGCTTCAAATTGAGACCAAGTACGTCTTTCTATCTCCTCGCCTTCATTGCAAATAGGCGTCAGAAGTTGAAGAACGGTGTCTATGAAGTTAAAGAACGGTGTCTATGAAACAAGTAACTTTGCAATCCTTGCGGAGCATACCACAGGCTTTACATACGCAAGATATTTTAGGAGCACATACAAGAGAACAAAGGCTTCAAATTGAGACCAAGTACGTCTTTCTATCTCCTCGCCTTCATTGCAAATAGGCGTCAGAAGTTGAAGAACGGTGTCTATGAAACAAGTAACTTTTCAATCCTTGCGGAGCATACCACAGGCTTTACATACGCAAGATATTTTAGGAGCACATACATGAGAACAAAGGCTTCAAATTGAGACCAAGTACGTCTTTCTATCTCCTCGCCTTCTTAGCAAATAGGCGTCAGAAGTTGAAGAACGGTGTCTATGAAACAAGTAACTTTGCAATCCTTGCGGAGCATACCACAGGCTTTACATACGCAAGATATTTTAGGAGCACATACAAGAGAACAAAGGCTTCAAATTGAGACCAAGTACGTCTTTCTATCTCCTCGCCTTCATTGCAAATAGGCGTCAGAAGTTGAAGAACGGTGTCTATGAAGTTAAAGAACGGTGTCTATGAAACAAGTAACTTTGCAATCCTTGCGGAGCATACCACAGGCTTTACATACGCAAGATATTTTAGGAGCACATACATGAGAACAAAGGCTTCAAATTGAGACCAAGTACGTCTTACTATCTCCTCTCCTTCTTATCAAATATCCGCAGAAGAAGAACGGTGTCTATGAAGTTAAAGAACGGTGACTATGAAACAAGTAACTTTGAAATCCTTGCGGAGCATACCACAGGCTTTACATACGCAAGATATTTTAGGAGCACATACAAGAGAACAAAGGCTTCAAATTGAGACCAAGTACGTCTTTCTATCTCCTCGCCTTCATTGCAAATAGGCGTCAGAAGTTGAAGAACGGTGTCTATGAAACAAGTAACTTTGCAATCCTTGCGGAGCATACCACAGGCTTTACATACGCAAGATATTTTAGGAGCACATACATGAGAACAAAGGCTTCAAATTGAGACCAAGTACGTCTTTCTATCTCCTCGCCTTCTTAGCAAATAGGCGTCAGAAGTTGAAGAACGGTGTCTATGAAGTTAAAGAACGGTGTCTATGAAACAAGTAACTTTGCAATCCTTGCGGAGCATACCACAGGCTTTACATACGCAAGATATTTTAGGAGCACATACAAGAGAACTAAGGCTTCAAATTGAGACCAAGTACGTCTTTCTATCTCCTCGCCTTCATTGTAAATAGGCGTCAGAAGTTGAAGAACGGTGTCTATGAAACAAGTAACTTTGCAATCCTTGCGGAGCATACCACAGGCTTTACATACGCAAGATATTTTAGGAGCACATACATGAGAACAAAGGCTTCAAATTGAGACCAAGTACGTCTTTCTATCTCCTCGCCTTCTTAGCAAATAGGCGTCAGAAGTTGAAGATTGGTGTCTATGAAACAAGTAACTTTGCAATCCTTGCGGAGCATACCACAGGCTTTATATACGCAAGATATTTTAGGAGCACATACAAGAGAACAAAGGCTTCAAATTGAGACCAAGTACGTCTTTCTATCTCCTTGCCTTCATTGCAAATAGGCGTCAGAAGTTGAAGAACGGTGTCTATGAAACAAGTAACTTTGCAATCCTAGCGGAGCATACCACAGGCTTTATATACGCAAGATATTTTAGGAGCACATACATGAGAACAAAGGCTTCAAATTGAGACCAAGTACGTCTTTCTATCTCCTCGCCCTCTTAGCAAATAGGCGTCAGAAGTTGAAGATCGGTGCTCATGAAACAAGTAATCTGTACCCTTGCGAGCATACCAGGCTTTACATACGCAAGATATTTTAGGAGCACATACATGAGAACAAAGGCTTCAAATTGAGACCAAGTACGTCTTTCTATCTCCTCGCCTTCATTGCAAATAGGCGTCAGAAGTTGAAGAACGGTGTCTATGAAACAAGTAACTTTGCAATCCTTGCGGAGCATACACAGGCTTTACATACGCAAGATATTTTAGGAGCACATACAAGAGAACAAAGGCTTCAAATTGAGACCAAGTACGTCTTTCTATCTCCTCGCCTTCTAAATAGGCGTCAGTTGAAGAACGGTGTCATGAAGTTGAAGAACGGTGTCTATGCAAGTAACTTGGTAACTTTGGAGCATAATCCAAGGGCTTTACATACGCACGATGTTTTAGGAGCACAAACATGAGAACAAAGGCTTCATAATGAGACCAAGTACGATGTTCTATCTCCTCGTCTTCTTTGTAAATCGGCGTCAGAAATTAAAGAACGGTGTCTATGAAACAAGTAACTTTGCAATCCTTGCTGAGCATACCACGGGCTTTACATACGCAAGATATTTAGGAGCACACAGAAACAAAGGCTTAAATTGAGACCAAGTACGTCTTTCTATCTCCTCGCCTTCTTAGCAAATAGGCGTCAGAAGTTGAAGAACGGTGTCTATAAAACAAGTAACTTTGCAATCCTTGCGGAGCATACCACAGGCTTTACATACGCAAGATATTTTAGGAGCACATACACGAGAACAAAGGCTTCAAATTGAGACCAAGTACGTATTTCTATCTCCTCGCCTTCATTGCAAATAGGCGTCAGAAGTTGAAGAACGGTGTCTAGAAACAAGTAACTTTGCAATTCTTGCGGAGCATACCACAGGCTTTACATACGCAAGATATTTTAGGAGCATACATGAGAACAAAGGCTTCAAATTGAGACCAAGTACGTCTTTCTATCTCCTCGCCTTCTTAGCAAATAGGCGTCAGAAGTTGAAGAACGGTGTCTATGAAACAAGTAACTTTGCAAATATTTGCGGAGCATACCACAGGCTTTACATAC